>JAQMYI010000015.1:26631590-26644413 GCA_030014275.1 Clariallabes melas
TTAGTGTGTTTTGGGCGCGTGGTACGCGTGTGATTAGTGTGTTTTGGGCGCGTGGTACGCGTGTGATTAGTGTGTTTTGGGCGCGTGGTACGCGTGTGATTAGTGTGTTTCGGGCGCGTGGTACGCGTGTGATTAGTGTGTTTTGGGCGTGCGGTATGTGTGTGACGAGTGTGTTTACCATCTGAATGATCGTGAGGTATTTCTTCCACCAAAGGTATTTGTGCATGTGCGGACCAACAGCTGCGAGACCGTAGTAGCTGTACATCAGCACGTGAATCCCTGAGTTTATACTCGCACCAAAAAACGCTGCGAGGAAACGTAAAAACAGAAAACGTGTACACCAGTTAAATGAAATCATGACACGTAATGAGGGAAACATTTTTTTTTCTGTAGCCTGGATTGGTTGGTGACCAAGTGGGTTTCGGGATGGATTTTCAGTCTTATGTTTTCAAATTAACCTTAAAACATAAAAAGTTTATCATCTTTCTTATACATTAAGAAACCATTAGACTGGAGCGTTCGCTTCAGATTTAACCTTCATCTCCTCGGCAAAATACATTCCAGATCTCAAAACACTTCTGTTCCACTAAAGATTGTTAATATTGACCCCAGTGACCCTGTGTGTGGCAGCAGGGGCGTGGTCGAGAAGTACCTGGAGATGGAGAAGAGAAGGTTAAACCAGCAGGTGATGTAACATTTTCCACCTGTGGCTCATTACCAAGTCTATTTACTTTTGTTTTCTTTTTATGTTTGGACATAGAGACAGCCAGAGAGGAGACCAGGGCGCAGAACTGTGTGTGTGTGTGTGTGTGTGTGTGTGTGTGTGTGAGTGTGAGTGTGAGAGAGAGAGAGAGAGAGAGAGAGAGAGAGAGAGCATAAAGTTCATGGAAAAGTAACAACAGTTCTAAACAAAAGAATAAATCCTTCCAGTTCATTAATTTACCCAAACCCTAAAGTCATTAAACTGGTGCTGAAACCTGGAATCTGATGTAAGATCCACATGGCGTCTTCACCGTTCGCTGATCTCATCAAGCGTTTTGGCAGCATCCACCACAATCAGTATTGAGAGAATGGCCAACTTTGCACACAACAGGAAGAGAGAGTCCATGGCCCGGGTACAGGAGGGCCATCAGGAGTTTAATCGGTCAGGTGGATGCTCCATGGGAAGTGGCCATGGCCCTGCTCGTAAATAACACGGAAGCGGAAATGCTGATCTGTATTCTCAGTGCACTGCAAGCCTCCCCTGACTGAACAGGAGCTAAACATTTATATTTAGGCATTTGGCAGACGGTGTTATCCAGAGCGACTTACATAATATGTAAGAATGAGTGTTCAGGAAGTTATACATTAGGCCTTGGTGTACTCAGAAGTTAACTCAATATCCACCAGGTTCTAGGAAGAAAACATCAAGTGGAGGCAACGATTAGTCCTGGCTTCACTAAGTCTGGGAACAAATGATTCAGGTTTTTAAGCATTAGTGAGAGAAATGTTGGTGGATGGGTCCTGCAGTAGCAAAAGGTGGCATGGAAAAAGCACAGCATTAGCTGGAGAGGTGCTGGGGTCACCAATGTTAGCTCCAGATCAGGGAGACACTGGGAGGGAAGGACTCATCCCTAAACCCTCATTCGATTTAGGAATTTTCCCTTTGAATCAGTCACATGACAAGACCCTGAAGCATGATTCTTGATTCTTTTGATCAAGTGTGAATGAATGATGTATTCTCAACTATTAGAGAAATTAGTACAAGAGATACAGTAGCAGCCTCTCCTAAAGCCCCGCTTGAACTTCTTGTTCCAGGTGGCTCAACATAATCCTATAGCAGGGCATCCACGACAGGATAAAACACTAAACCGTCTTATGGCTCATTCCTATTGTCCACACATTCACGCTGATGTTTGCAGGTGGTGTGTTTTGCATGTTGTGATTGCCTTGGCACCAAAAGCACCATTGAGGTCATTAGGGTTATTTGAGGTCCTTTTGGAAAGAACAGGCCGTTCTGGTGGACTACACGACATGATACCTTGAAGCAATATCTCAGCAGGCAGTGTTGCAAAAGAACTCTTCCACGCCATCTCCCAGTAAGAATCTTTAAAAAAAATGTGATCAATCATGACTCTACATTCATGTCACACATGCTACAGGAGCTACACAACTTATTCTGCATTCATTTTATTCATACCAGGGTTTACCATTTGCAAATGATTGCCTGGTTGAACATTTAAACCAAAATATGAAACAGATGTTAATTCACAATAGTTCAAAGAACTGGGACAAGTGGATTGAAAGCCTGTTTTCTGTCGTACAAGAGGTCCCGCAAGCCTCGACTGGGTTTTCCCTGTTTAAATTATTGTACGGGGGAGATGTCATCAGAGAACATTAGGAGGTTCAAATATTAGGTTCCAAAGGTAAGAATGAAGGTTAATATGTTCTTAGCACATTGGGACAGTTAACACAAGAAGGTGTTAATAACCTTAATACTGGTGCAAGACCGTCAATCCCAGGTGTATAACGGGTGCTCAGCCATGGGACTTTAAACGAAGACAAAAGTTCTCAAGTCGTAAGGCACCTTTGAGATCAAATGGCGTCAGATAAGCTGATGCAATTCCCTACAGATACTGTATATAACCTCAAACTTCAGAAACCATAGAGAGAGGGACACTTCCTTCTTCTCTGGTGAAGGCAGCTCCCGCAACGGTTGCCAAGTTGCTGAAACGTTTTTCCAATGTGTTCTCACCTCTACCCAGTAACGATAACCTCATAGACCATCACAAGGAGGCTGCTTCTTCTTATGTGGGCACACAGCCTCCCATAAAGAGTACATGAACACAAAAAATGTGCTGTGGGATTAAGGTAAAAAGGCTAAAGCGCAACATTGGGGTAATTACGGAGTCCCTGAGTTAATGGTGTAGCTTGAAGGTCTTAGTCCCCAAGTCCACTGGGTTCGTCTGACTCAGTCACGTCTTACAAAAAAAAAAAAAAAAGGCTTTTCCACTCAGTTTGGTTTCCACTCATTTATGCCACTTCCATTTGAGTTCAATATAATATGGGGAATATTCTCCATACACACGTGACCCATTGCCTAGATAATATAATCATTTACAGTAATGATTGGCAGCAGCACCTGCAACATATCAGGTGCTGTGCATCAGATATAAGCTCGTCCTCCTTTCACTCTCAGTTCAACCCGTGCTCTACATTACGGGAGAGACACCAACATGCAGATCAATCGTTGGTATCTGGCACTTCGGCCATTTAGGTTGATTTAGGTGATTCACAAGCTGGGGTACGAGATGGCTGTAGAAGACTTCCTTTTCCACCAGCAGGGGGGAAGTGGGCTGCAGAGTAAGAGTAAATTTCATCGAAAAATAACTTATTTACAAGAAAGTAAAATAAATCACCCGTGTAATGTCTCAAAGCCCCCCTTTAGTTCCTTCATTCCCCCAAACCCCAAAAGTGCTACACTTTGGCAAATCTGTCTTTCCTCCTCTGCTTCCACAATCAACTTTGTTTCTCCACTCCTGTATTGTGTGTGTGTGCATGTGTGTGTGTGTGCTTTTTCTTACATTGGCCTCCAGGGACCCATTTAACACCAATCCACCAGAGGATGAACATGGTGCAGTGGTGGTAGACGTGCAGGAAGCTGATCTGGTTAAACTTCTTTCTCATGATGAAGAACACTGTGTCTAAAAACTCCACACCTTTAGAGATGTAGTACCACCACAGAGCTGACGCTATCTACACACACACACACACACACACACACACACACACACACACACAACAGGCAGTATAAATGCAAATTCAATGTTTTGTTAAAATTGAAGAACTGAAATTGTTATCCATCAATATGCTCTTGTTATTTTTTTATTTAAGCTTGGTCACTATGGTAACTCTTCTCGGCCCTATTCAGATGGGATTAGTTTCCCACAAAGTAATTAGTTCCAGAGTATCTTTGGGATTTTGTTCTGAATCCATCACATCAGGACTTGGAAACAGGGAAACAGGAACTTGTTTGGTCATACCACTGTGTGAGGATTTTTAATCATGGTGAGCATGTACAGTCTACATCATGACCATCTCTGTGAATCGATCAGTGTTACTATAAATGACCTCCAGCAACATTATACACATGTACAGAACATTATACCTCACTCACTCACTCACTCACTCACTCATCTTCTATACCGCTTTATATCGTGTTCAGGGTCACAGGGACCTGGAGGCTATCCCAGGAGGCTTAGGGCATGAGGCAGGCTACACCCTGGACAGGGTGCCAACCCATCACAGGGCAAACACACACACACACACACACACATATATACACACTCATTGTACAGAAACCTAATCTTTCAAAATAGTACTTTAAACATTAAAGGACAACAAGGCAAAGACAAAGGGGAAACCCCAGCTCAGGTCAGACACTAACTGGATTAAAGGTCAGCAGCACACAGGTCAAAGGTCAGAGAGGTGACATGCTCCTCCAGTTTGTATGGTCCACTAAGCCCCATGTGATGAGCTCAGAGAGAAAATTTCCCCAAATGGCACACACACATTAATATGAAGCATACGTTATGTGTCTGGGTTCCATTTCACATCTCCTGCTGTGTCTAATGTGTGACCAACACAGCACCCCCTCCTGGTCATGATTCATTTATTCCCCACACTCTCACCATGTGATAAAAACATGCAGTTTCATTTAAATTCCTTCCAAATGTAATAACCCACTGGTTTTTGTTTTGTGTGTGTGTGTGTGTCTCACCCTAACTTCATTGACGTTGTCGGAGTAGTTGACGGGCTGGCAGAGGTAACTGTATCCTGCTGCTCTGGAACTCAACAACAGCTGGAGAAACAGAAAAGAGAGGGAGAAGGAGAACAAAAATAAAGATGTTCTGAAACGCTATAAGGTTAATTTGTATCAGTCTTTAGTGACTGATGAACAGACTCTGATGCAGGATAGCGAGATAGAGATATATACCTAAGAGGTAGATGAGGAATAAATGGATGGATGAACAAAGGTATAAAAGTGATAGAGGGAGGAATGAACATGAGATGGTCAGAGAGATAGTGATCAGGGATCAGACTACGAGGTGAATGAAAGGATTGGTGGATAAATTAAATAAATAGAAGGGTGATGGAAGGATGACTAAAATATTCACAGATTAATGGATGGATGGATGGATGAACAGGTTGTTTAATGGACAGATAGATGAAGTGATGAAGGGAAAGATGGATAGATAGATTTAATAGAATGATGGGTAGATGGCTAGCTTGACGGACAGATAGATAGATATAGGAATGGATGGATGAAGAGTGATGGAAGACAGCACACCTCTTTGCAGATGTAGAAGTTGAGCAGCACCATGCCGAAGTTATAGACGATGAGAGTTTTACGCAGTTTGAAAGCGTCTCGATGCTGCATGTAGCGAGGCCCCGCCCACAGGAAGAGCAAATACAGCATGCTGAAGCCCAGTGTGGGGAGGGGCGAAGACATCATCGGCCATTTCTCCACCCGCTTGTCTAAGATAAACACACACAACCTCAAACTAAGTGAGGGAACCAGATAGATTGATACACAGACAGACAGACAGACAGACAGACAGACAGATACCTGCTATGGTAAGGCTCCATGTGTAAAACTCTGCTGTGTCATTGATAAGATGAAGCACCGTTTCCATGGCAACACTTTATTGTTCTGCCGTTATGAAAAGAGAGAACAAAAAGAGGTGGTATGATAAGCTGAGGATAGGTGTGTATATGTGTGTGTTTTACAGCACAGAGTGAATTAGGCAATATCAAGCACACTCAAATTCATGCTGATGTCGTAGGCACGAGGGCGCGGCCTGAATACTGAAGAAAGAGTGTGATATTGCTTTTACTCAGCAGTTTCACAACCACCATTTATTATCAGAAGATTATAATTTGGTTCTTTATTTAACCAGTTATTTTGCTCCGCCCACACATATCCTTCGGCGCCTGGCAGAACTAACTAAGCACAACTGGTGGAGCTGGTGGTTAATTAACCGGGGTAAAAGTAGTTTAAAATTGCACGGCACAGTGCTGTTACTGTCTATTATCAGCACTCCTGTCCAGTGAGATTGCTCGGACGGAACTGACTGTTGTATAACATGGATTAAAGACCTAGACTACAGCAACTTGTTCATGCACCGGCCCCAAAGCCCTGCGCTGTGTGTGTCAGCAGCTTTCACACACACACTTGTCGCTTGGCCTTAATTCCATCTGATCTAAGCGCTTAGAGGACGAGTGTGACATGACACATGTCTCTCTGTCGGTCTCTCTTTCTCACACGATGTTCATTTAAACATATACACATGTTTAACATTTCTCTTTGATCTATCAATCCATCCATAACAGGAAGAAAGAAAGTAAACAGAAAATCAGTTTCATTCTGTTGTTGAACAATTTCTCTATTAAAAAATAAATAAATCTACTGTCCAAAGTTTTTGTAGAATTCACAAATTAGTTGTTCATCTTAACACATAACTAACTAGCTGTGATCATACAGTACATGTGCTCTACAACATACACACACTAATATTACTACAAATCTATTATTAGTAGTACTAGTTAGGGATGGGGACCACCAGGGATCACATGATATGATACCGATTTGATTTGTACTGCAAATCTGATTTTTTTTTTTTTTTCAGATTTTGTTAAAATTCTAAACAAACCTATCAATGTGTAATTAGTTTAGAACAAACCACCTGTTGGATTATAAAGGAACTGCGATGTTTCACCACCTCAAATGGATGCAAACGTAAAGAAAAAGATCGATTTTGGAGTCAGTGGCGATACATGAACCACTACAGAAAAGAATCACGATGCATCACTGAATCGATTTCTTTTACTCTATTATCATCATCAATGTTATTAATTAACAGATATATTTCATTGTTACTTTAGTTTCACATTTGTACAGGCTGCATGTTGTATAAAGCACTAAACTGGAGAAACTAAAAGAGGGGACGTTAAAAATATCAAAGAACACAAAGTTTAAGTGTGTGTGTGTGTGTGTGTGTGTGTGTGTGTGTGTGTGTGATGATCAGTAAAGTCTAGATGAAAGTGAACATGTGAGGCTGCTCTTACCTTCTTGGCTGCAGCTCAGTAACTTTACACCCGCATCCGGTGCAGCGGAACGAACGAACTCTCTCTTACACACACACACACACACACACACACACTCTCTCTCTCTCTCTCTCTCTCTCTCTTACACACACACACTGTACTTAAATATCTCCGAGTCCCTGTCAGCGCGGTAACATCAAAGCGCTCAAACCGTTACTCTGAACACTCTCACAGGCTTTGATCTTATTTGTTGCCTTTAGTTTTGACCCCAGACTCGGTCACACACACCCCGCGCGCGCGCGCTCCAGCTCCGGTGAACTCAGCAGCAGCACGAGCGTGTGTGTGGGGGGGGCGGAGTCTAATTACCCCCAGCTGCCCTACCGAGGGTTAGAGGAGCGCGAGCTGCTCAGGGGTGTGTGTGACACTGAGCGCGAGCTGCCTGACTCGCGCCCTACTGCTGCGCCCCCAAACCCCACGTGCTCATGATTGTTGCTTTAATGGCTGTTGATCAGCCGCACAGGCCTGTACTGTACTGTACTGTACTGTACTGTACTGTAGGTTGTTGGTTTAACACTGACAAGACCCGAGTATTAGATCCAGTGTCCTCATGTAACGGTGCAGGAGAGCCTCGGGGGTTGTGAGTGATGAATTAAACAATATCATTAATGTCACTAAAATCATAATCATCTCGCCTCAGGGTGAAGAACACAGGGGCGGAGTCAGGGGTCATCGTTATTGTCGACCCTCGAAGCCGAGAGTAGACGAGGTGACAGATGAGTTTTGTGTGAGTGGAAGCCCCCCACCCCACCCCACCACCACCACCACCACGGACCGCCGGTCTGGTTCTGTCTAGCGGTGAGAACGTGGAGCTGTACGTTTCATACTTGTGCTTTGTCCAGATCAGAGACACACACACCGTATGTCACGGTTATGGTGTTTATCTGAAGGCAGGTGACGCTGCCGTATTATTAGCTGTTAGGACTTTTGTTCGGCTTCATAGTGAAGAAGCGCCTCGGCCAGTTCCTGTGTGATTGAGTCTTACTGTACGTGCAGGAGCTGCTCGACATCACACCCAAACACTTCATCTGAGAGATTCAATTTGGTACAATGTTTTTTGTCAGATCAACACAACATCATGTGAACATACTGACTGAGGCGGTTTAACATGGGACATGTGGGTTCGGTGTGTGTTAGCAAATGCTAGTTTTTGAGGAATATTGATGATCTTGTTAGTGGCTTCATAACGTGTGTGTGTGAAAGTAACTACTGATTGTTTCTGACAGAGAATTCTGTTTATACATTATATACATTATACATTATAAACATTATACATTATACATTATTCACAGACGTCTCCCTCAGTCAGGCCACATTCAATAAACACACAATTTCACTCCAAGCGTTTACATTTACACACACTCAACATGTAGAGCATGACACGCCCCCAGGGGGGCGGGACATAAACATTAGAGAGAGAATTTAACTGGACAAGCACATGACTAGTACAGGACAAGTCATCAGGTCATTGAGACTTTGTGGATGTCACAAAGTGAAAATAATATTGGTTTGTTTTTTTGTTTGTTTTCTTTTGTTTTCCATGTCATTATCATATCCGTAACACTGAAGCTCTGAAACACACCTTTAGATTTCAGGGCTGCTTTAAAGCACTGGTTTGAGACGCGTCCAGGAGCGTCACTGCGTTGCCTGGAGACACTGAAGAGCTGTCATTAGAGCCACCTGCTAGGCTAATTCATGCTAGCATTAAACTATAGTCCAGATACATCAAAATTAATTAATATAACAGAGATAATATAAATTACTGTACAACATAAATGTCATACATTTATAAAACAAAGTTATATTCGAGTTAAATTCATGTTAAACCAGATTTACAATGTCACAGAACTTTATATATATAATTATTTCTTATATAAATAATTTAAATATACAGTTTGATATTACTAGTTTTCTTTTAACTTTTTAATACCTAAATCACCCTAGTCCTTATTTTGTTGAAATGTCTCTTATTGTTGTGTTTTACTGAATGTTTTACTGATTGTTTAACTGCTTTCATAAAACTTCTTGTTTTTCCTTTCATCTTGTCATTTTGTTATAATAGTTTCACTTACAGTACGAGTTCAAAGAAAGAAAGTCTGATGCGCTTCTGACTCTCACCACACGGGGGCAGCAAATAATTATTATTAATGATAATAATAATTATTATCATTATTATTCTCTTTTTGTGCCAATTTTGCATCTTCTTTTTCTTTTCTTTCTTATTCCTTTCTGTTAATTGCCAAACAGACTATAATAATAAACAACACTTATGGTTGGAATCTCATTTTAAAGATATATAATTGTATTAAAGATGTACTTTGCGTACGTTATATAAATGTAATATTTGTTCTGCAGTCTATTGGACTTGAGCAACACATGCAAGTGCGTGTGTTAATTAACATTGTGTGTGTTTATCTGTGTGTTAGTGTAAGAGTAAATGAGAAAGATAAACAGACAGCCAGTTCGGTTTGTGTATTTTTCCTCTGTGATCTCCAGCTGGACCTCAGCGTGGTGCTCCACTTTCTCCAAAATATATTTCAACTCTTTACGAGCCCTCAGCCAAGCAGGAAACACTTACATAACACACACTCTGCATATGTGTGTGTGTGTGTCACTCACTTTCCCCCTTAAAAGAACATACAGTATTGATCGACAGATCACAGTAATTTAAAGACTAGGGCGGGGCTGTCTTTAACCTCAGGTGCATCCTGATGTGACGTCACAAATTTTCTTCCTTAACAATTAAATAAAATCAGTTAAATCAGTCTAATAATTCAGCTTCAACTTAGATTTTATCCTTATAAACATAATGCACTAATGTAGGATTTGAAGAATAATTGCGCTTTTGAAAACATGAGATTTAAGCAGACCAATAGGGTGTGGTTCATTTAGTCACATGATCTAAAAGTCACTAATTAGGTCCAGTTAAATCGCTATGTTTAATTAAGGTTAATTATTTCTAACAAACAGTATAAGGATGAATCTCCAGCATAAATCTGGGAATGGAGTCGAAAATGAGGAACCAGCATCATGTGTGTGTGTGTGTGTGTGTGTGTGTGTTAACAGAATTACTCCCATAACAGAGACATCTGAATTATTAAATATTAATGTTGTGCAAGTGGCACATGAACAAAACTTTATTTGTAAACGTGAGTAGAACCCAGATGTTCTTTAAATCTGCAACCAAGGAACATCAGGACAGAAACCCGAGTCAGAAACACTTTCCTGGACTCGCCTTGCATCGAGTTGATTGGTGCCAGTGTGGAACATTAAGGAGTGTAATTTGATGAGATTCTTAACAGAATTAATACAGTACATGCTAGTGATGAGGGGTTGGTGCTTGGGATTGGTTATTGACGTTTATTGACGTTAGGAGGATAACCCCTTGAGATGAAACATCTCGTTTTCGAGACATTGGTGGTGATGTGAGACTGGTTGTTAAGATCGGTGGTAATGAGGGATGAACCTGATCTCACAGTCTGTATCCCTGGAGCTGTGATGTGAGCTGGAGAGACGATTCAAGTACAGAACACTTTCTAACATCACAACAAAGCTTTGAACTCATTCCATTAATTAATAAGAAACCGCTGGAAGGTTGTTGCCGTGTCAACCGTTATTGTTGTGTAATCCTGAGGAGTGTGGTGACCTTTCTGTCTCATGTAAACTGATCTGAACTTGACTCTGTGTTAATCCATTTAATCATCTTTCTCTATCAGAAAAAACTCTGTGTCCTTTATTTTACTCTCTCGCTCACTTAACTGATACTGTATCACAACATAGCAACGAGTGTGTGTGTGTGTGTGTGTGTGTGTGTGTGTGTGTGTGTGTGTGTGTGTGTGTAAAACTCTTTTGGGTGAGAGATTAATAGAAAACAAATCCAAGACAAAGCTGTAAAAAGTGTTCGCTTGCAAAAAAACATCTCAGACTTTAAACGTGTTGGGTTCAAAAATTCATGAGTCTCCATAAATTGTGTATAGGACAGTTAACACCGTCTAGAGAAAGTATCAGAAAACACGGTCAGTGAGTGTGTACAGTAAAGAGGGGATTAGTTATAGACACCAACACGAGGGTAACACTGGATGTGATGCCACCGCCACCACGCTTCACTCTGGATCTCCTGCCTGAACCGTCACTGCTGAGTTCACGGCTAGATAGAAACTTATCTAATCATGACTTTTATTTATTTGTAAAAACTTTTTAAAGACAATTTAAAAGCCCTTGCTTTATTTTATGGGCAGATTCATGAAGTATTATCTAAATTAAGTAATTTAGCAGTAAAAATGGGAAAATGTTGAAGGAGCGGGTGAATATTTACGCATGGCACTGTATATCACATGCGTCTCTTGTATGATTCTTGTATGATTTTGTGGGTGATGTGTAATTCATCAAGCCAGGGGTCTGAATCTGCTGTTTAGAGTTAATTTCCCCAAATTGAAACATCATTGAGGAAAATGACATCTGCCATTTTACTGCATTTGTCAAATTGTAGTTTGTCATATTGTAAAGTGTGTGCGTGTGTGTGTGAGAGAGAGAGAGAGAGAGAGCGAGAAAGAGGGAGAATAAATGAAAGCAGTAAGACTATTATATCATCTTCAGCTCATTAGAGTCAGGGCCGTTGTGACCTTTAAACCAAGAGGAGGTGCTGTTTTCCCAGGCACTAAACCCCACTGAGAGTGTGTGAGAGTGTGTGAAAGTGTGTGAAAGTGTGTTATACTGGACCACTGGTAAATTGTAAACACATTTACAGCATCTTGCTGAAGCTTTATGGCTCTGTGTTGTGGTCCTGCTGGTGTACAGCTCCGGGTTTTTCTCTTCTGGCTGGATCAGCACAGTTGTGCGGAGATTTGGGGGGAAATTAAGGCCAGATTTTCTTGGGTCTGAGTTCCCACAACGCATTGAACATCCAAAATCTGCAGGCGGTAGAACAGAACGGTCCATGTAAAAAATCTTGCTCTGGCCATAACTTGTTCTTGATGTGTTAAACCTCTGGTTTATTTCATCAGTTCAGGATTTGGTCGGTTAATTCTAAAGTGCGTTACTGGTGAATAAACGATTGTTTTATTTTAAATCCTGTCAGGTTAGCTGATGTTAGCGATTTGTCAAGCATTAACAGTGAATAAAACACATTTTTCCTTTCAGAAATCCCGTCAGGGTAAGTTTAAACCTTTATGGATAGCACTTGTACGTAATGAATATAATACTACAAAATAAGTAGTTCAAACTGTTTTATTAGTCATCCTGTCAGTTTAGATTGTACTAGATGTGCTGTGACTTCATTCGGATGGAATTTAATTGCTCAGAAGCGTGTTAAAAAAATGTACAATGCATCTGGTGAATTTTGAAATAAACTCAAATATTTATGTTACCATGAAGTGAGAAAAATTAGGTTGAGAGATCACATTTATTAAGTAGAACTAATGATTATTATTTTTTTTTTTTATTCTTTTTTAATTGATATCAAGGTTGCACGGTGGTGTAGTGGTTAGCACTGTCGCCTTGCACCTCCAGGGTCCTGGTTCAATTCCCAGCCAGGGTCGATTCCCGTCTCTTTGTGTGTGGAGTTTGCATATTCACCCCGTGCTTGGTGGATTTTCCAGTTCCAGTTAGGGATGCACCGATACCACTTTTTTGGAAAACGAGTACGAGTACGAGTACTTGCATTTCAGTACTCGCCGATACC
>JAQMYI010000015.1:26684427-26695250 GCA_030014275.1 Clariallabes melas
TCCTCAGTAGCGTCTCCTGGTCCTAAGTAGCCTCTGGATCTCTGTGATGTTCGTGTTCACCTGGACCACAGGTACAACTGCAGTGATGTAAAAGTATAAGCATAAGAAAAGAAATGAACTATCAATAAGTTTGGGAGACATTTTTCTGCTAAAGGTTTTAATTATCATTGTGTGTGTGTGTGTGTGTGTGTGTGTGTGTCTGTACAGTCGCCAACACCTCCTGTAACAGGAAGCCAGAAGAATGTTATTGTTTAATCCAAATGAGAAGCTCCAGCTTCCACTCCAGCTGCCTGCTCAGTGTGTGTGTGTGTGTGTGTGTGGTTTCTTGTATTTACTTCTGTTACTTCCTTTGTGATCCTTCAACACAGTTCATCTCGTCTACATGGTTTTTCTCTTACACAGCGAACTGCTGCCAAATTCCTCATTTCACAGTGAAACCTTTCCAGAAATACAAATAAAATGTAAAAAATAATATTAATAAAAATAATAAATCATTTTTTTTTTAAATAACAAACACTAGACTACTTTAGAAAGAAGAGCAGAGACAGCAACACAAAACTGACAAAACACTCGTACAGCTTTTAGAGATTTAATCACGTGCTGCTCATCCTGGCTTCTGCTTCAGTAAATAATTGATCACAGAAACATCAACTGTGTTGCTACACAAACACACACACACACACACACCGCTTATGCGGGTCTGGACTCACATACTAACAAAGTCTTCCGTTCACTGTATTGTTTATTTATTTACTTTATCATTTTATTTCAAAACTGTTTATAATTCATGATCAGCGCCGAGCAGACGTGCAGATGTTTCTTGCAGCGTTCCATCACCTTTTAGGGAGCTCGTAAGGAGAACCACACAGTTCCTGGATGAGTTCCTGTACTGAGACTGTTGTAGAAATCAGAGTTCAACACTTCAACACACCTGAATAAGTGTACTGGACAGAATGTAAACGCTGTAGCCATGAAACAAATCCAAGAAGCAGTTACTACAGAGAAGGTCCAGCATGGAGGAGGCTCTCGTCTGAGCTCCTCTCGTCATTTTAAACATGGTGTCCTGCACCATTCTCAACGTAGCACTCATTATTTTTACAAACAGATAACACACTAGTAATATTTTTACTACTTTCATGAAACTTGGGTTTTTCATAGCACTAAGACATCACTGGTCCTTCACAGAAGCTCGAGTTCCACCTCAAGTAGATCAATAGAACCATGATGTGTTAAGTTCCTAAGCGAGTTCTTCAGCTGTGTCTCCATTTTAAACATGAAATCTACTCAGTGTTCTCATGTGGAACTCATGGCTTCTCTGTTCCTCCTTCAGGTTTTAATGAAGAACAATGTTTCCTCTTCCTCTTTCTCTCCTCCTCGCCATCACTCCATCCTTGGTCCCATTTTCATTAGCAGTAAATAAAGACCTCCTCCGCTGGACCGACAGTGCTGTGCCTCTGCTCGTGAACAGGAACACGGTGCGACTCCCGAGCCCCACATTCAGCGACGAGGACTCAGGAGATCTCAGTGATGCAGTGTGTGGGATTGAGTGCCAGAGAAACCTTCCAGATCCTGGAACCAAGGAACTGGAGCGTCTCCTGGCCTACGAGACGTTTTATGAGAACGGAAGCCGGACATTGACGGAGGTGGAGTTGCAGGATGTGAGGAACACCTCGTCGTCGTCTCTGGCCGTTGTCTCGCGCGGGAAACGGCAGGTGTACGGTACAGATGGACGCTTTGTCATCACAGACAAGCGCTTCATCACCAACTTCCCGTTCTCGGCATCGCTGAAGCTCTCGACTGGATGCTCGGGGGTTTTAGTGTCACCCAGACATGTGCTGACGGCGGCACACTGCGTTCACGACGGTCGTGGATATCGGAGGAGGCTAAAGAAGCTGCGTGTTGGTGTGATGAAGCTACGGAGAAACACCGGGAGGAGGAGGAGAAGGAACAACATGGAAGAAAGAAGCGAAAGAAAACAGAAGAGGAGAAAGGAAAATAATAAGAAGAATCAGAATAAACGGAAATCCTTGGAAAATCCCGAACAGCCGACTTTGCGGTGGACGCGTGTCAAGCAAACGTACGTACCGCAGGGCTGGATGAGCGACGCGGGTAACGAGGTGACGCTCGATTACGACTACGCCCTCCTGAAGCTGAAGTACAGTCTCAGGGTGAAGCACATGGATTTGGGCGTGGTCCAGCGCGTCAGGCGGCTACACTTCTCCGGATTTGACGATGATCACGCGGGGAAGGTGGTGTACAGGTTCTGCTCGGTGACGCAGGAGTCCGGCGATCTGATGTACCAGCACTGTGACGCTCAGAGAGGCTCGAGCGGCGCCGGAGTGTACGTGAGACTCCGCGAGACACCTACGGAGGCTAAGGGGAAGTGGAGGAGGAAAGTAATCGGTGTGTTTTCGGGACGCAGGAGCGTGAAGGAAGCGAACGGCACATACAGAGACTACAACGTAGCGGTGAGACTCACGCCGGCCAAGCTCGCCCAGATTTGCCTTTGGATCCACAGAGACGGCGAGCGGTGCGCCTCAGACTGAGACTTGAAGTGACACGTGCCAAAATTTTATCCAGGGGAAACAGGATTTACACAGGAATCCACTTTATCCTAAACGCACATTTGGTGAATTTGCTTTTTCAGTTTGTTAATTGACCTAATTTACAATCATCATACACTCACTCAGAAAGACATCATCACATCTACACACTTAAATCTGAAGTAGAACCACACCATCATCTACACTTCCTTCAGCTTTCAGCTACAGTTTCTCTTATGCTAGGATCGATGTTTATACACAGTCACAATTTTACTACCTACAGTTAGATACTGAAGCAAAAATGGAAGGAAAAAAAAAAAAGTACCTTCTTTTATAGAGGTCATAACATACAAAAAAAAGTTTTTTAAAAAGTTGGAAGGACATAACAGTTAGTGTATGTCTCTAGAGCGGTTGACTCACTTTGCTAATCCGCTAATCCATCCAACCCATGCATGCTAGTGTGTATTAAATTTAAATATAATACCGCGTCACTATGTAGTTTAGCTCATGTTTATAATAGACTGGAAGAACAGCTGTGTCCTAAACCACAGATATTAGATAGATGAGCATCGTAGCTGCAGTGGGAAAATACAGCAGACTTTATACTGGTCAAATTCTTTGCTTGTGTTATGATATTTAGATTCACTAGCACTACATTATACACAAATACAGGGAGTGCAGTGATAGCACACACTGATTTGGGACGGAGCCCACGCTCTAGTTGACTGATAATGAAGTAGTGTCGCCTGCATTAGCGTCCTACATAGAGCCCTTGATTCTTGACAGTAGGACGTGTCATTTTGAACACAGCATCCATCACACAAGACCTACTTCCTGTCCAGAAAGGAAGACCAGTCAACATTTTTGGTGCTAATTATTATAAGTCTAACGCCCTCACTCCGAAAAAGGAAATCATCTGACCACCTTCTCTGAAAATGAACTGAAATGTTAAAGGAAACTTATTTCTAGATCAGGTGCTGCCTATGTAGGGAACCTACGCACAAACAGAACACAGGCAGTGATGGTTAGTTTACTGTAATGATGTTATTGTGAAACGGTGCTGAAGAACAGATTTTAAATCCTTAAAAGAACAACAACAAAAAAAAAGGTGCTTGTGTGTTAATGTAACTGTCATGTGCTGATATTAACATTACGGCCTGGTGTACACACAGCTTCTGTTTATTTAAACAAATGAGGACAGACACACCGGTGGTACATAATCACTCCTTTATTTCCTTAAACAGATGAATTACAGGTCATTACAGGTCATTAATCAGCAAGTGGTGTTGCTGCAGTAGCAAAAACAGACACAGGCTAAGTGCAAGGCTACAACCGCTATAACATGTGGGATGCTAATAAATATACGGAGTGGGCGGGGGGGCTTTACCCCTCTAGAGAGCCTGACTGGACGGCGTCCTGGTACGAAGGCCCGCCTTCTTTAGGCTCAGGGAAGAGCTTGATGAGGTCATCAATGCGCAGGATGGTGATGGCCGCCTCGGTGGCGAATTTGAGACTCTTGGTTTTGACCATAGTGGGCTCGTACACGCCCGCCTGCTTGTTATCCCTCGGCTTCCCGTTCACCAGGTCCAAACCGATCCTGCACACACACACGGAGGTCTGTTTAGTTTTCACATGACAGAAGTGTTTTACAACAGCATCAAAGGCAGAGAGAGAGAGAGAGAGAGAGAGGTGTGTGCTAGTCCTAACAAGGACACAGAGACGAGAGACAGTTCACGGTGACATTCTGTGGTCTAGCAAAAATGTAGTTGGCTCGCGCCAGGAGCTGTAAAACCTATCAATCAACACATTTATTTTGTTTTGCCCTCAGATGTGTGTAACAATCGCTCACATTAACTGTTTTAAGTTCAGCATGTTAAACAGTTAAAGACTCATATATAAATTATACAGAAGTGGATTTAAATAAAGACCTGAATTCCTTGAATCTTTATCTGATTTGAATGTTAATTATATTTGAGTGTTTAAAACACAGAAAGGGGCAAATGGGTTTCATGTGACGATACACACCGAGTCAAACACAAAACTGTTTGCATTTATTACTGAGTACTACACTATTTAAACACATTAAAAACTCAGTCTAAACTGAAAACGTTTAAAATCACCATTAGATCATCTGATCTGTTTGTTCACAATATTTCTGTGTCACATGTAAATACTTTGAGCTACTAATCCAAGACTCTGAATCGATTTAGTTCTTTGAATAGATCCAAACAATCCCTTTAAACATTATCAAATTAGACTCCAAGAGCTGATTAAAGTATCACAAACAGAATCAAACACGGGGCTGTATTTGATTAGACGTCATTATGACTGTGCAAGTCTGTGATTATGTAAAAACCTTTCATAAAGCCAAGTCTGAGATCTGCATATTTAAACTGATTCAAATGATCAAATACAATATGCAGAGAATCAAATAGAAAGATTCAAAAGAGTCAAATAGAAAATTTGTACAAATTGTGTACTCTTTAAGGTATTCGATATGTATCAATATTTGGATCCACATATGACTCTTTGTACTGATTCACTTTGAGGCCCTTCCTATTTGAAATTATCTCCATGAATTGATTCAGAGAGTCGCATGCAATGAGCCTTAAATATGTAAATAATTTTTGATTCTTTTCTTATGGATTTATTTCTATTTGAATTTACTTTGAATTTATCTTTTTATAAATGGAACCAAAAACAACACACAATGACGCTCAACGAATTAGTCACTTTTAAAATGATCCAAGTGATCAGACACATTACACACACAGACCTGAATCAATTTAAAGAGTGTGTCAAGTTCTATGAGACTGTGTAAACACACTCGGTGATGAATGATGGCGTCGGTGACGCTGACTCACCACTTGAGGTTCTTGCGTTCGGGGTTGACCTGGGCTTCGTTGTGAAACGCTCGGAGTTTGGCCACCAGGTCGGTGGAGTCCTGAGCTGCGTTCACCGCCAACGTCTTAGGAATGACTAGCAATGAACGGGCAAACTCTGCAATCGCCAGCTGCTCCCGTGAACCCTAGAGACAAACACAACAAATTAACATCACATTCCTCAAATGTTTCTCCCCCCTTAAAAAAAATTTACCGATTAAAAGAATTCAAAGAATCAAAAAAATAAACCACAAATTAAATATTTCATGCCACGTTCACACACAGACGGCCGGTTTGGTTCTCACCATGCTGGTGGCGTAGTTCTCAAGGTAGATGGACAGAGCTGCCTCGACAGCGCCCCCTCCTGGAACCACAGATTTAGACTCCAGCACTCTCTTCACCACACACAGCGCGTCGTGCAGCGAGCGCTCCATCTCATCACACATGAAGTCGTTCGCTCCACGCAGGATTATAGAGGCTGACGTGCGAGCCTTTGTACTAACACACACACACAGGAAGTGAGGTCAGTTGTGATGTTATGGTCACTATAATAAGTTATTTTGGGGGTGATGTTGGCTAAACATCTGGTTCTTACTTCTTGATGAGGATGAGCTCATCGTCACACACCCGCTCCTGCACCACTTCCTCCGCCTGACCCAACATGGCCGCCTCGAACGACTCCTCCCCCTCCAGGTTGGTCAGGGACGAGCAGATGGTGGCTGCAGGAACATAAATAAATAAACATAAACACTCATCCATGACCTGCAGAGTGAAACCGAACGGCTCTAATTAGAAAGATAATAATAATAAAACCAACATAAACAAAAATACCATCTCTAAAAATGGTGCGGAATCACATCCTGGGTGGGTGTGGCTTACCTCCGGTTGCCTTGGCGATGCGTTTGAGGTCTCTCTTCAGCACGCGGCGCACTGCCATGGCCCCGACGTCCACGAAGTACTTTAGACACATGTCATCAATCCCACCGGTCGTCAGGACAACCGTCGTCCCCGGAGCCAGGATCTTCTGGATACGCTCCTTAGTGATGTCTGACTCTCTGATACAGAGACATGATCAACAAACATTAATCACACACACACACAGAGCGTGTAGGAAAGAGCAATGATCACACACACAAACTGTTTTGTTTTTATTATCTATGAGTATATATGTTCTACCCTCTCAAATCCTTCACATGAGCTGTGAATGCAGTGTGTACAGACAACGCGAGAGTGTGTCCGGCCCAAAGGAACACGACGGGAACACAAGTGTGTATGTGTGTATCTGTGCATAAGGCTTTGGGTCGACTCTGATTTCTCCCACGCGTATAACTACACACACACAGTCAGTGTGGCAGCAATTGAAATGGGAACACACATTTACTTGTTCGTCTGAAATATTCTCCCCCTCACACACACACCTCTGTCTGATCTGGTCGAGTTGCTTTGGGTCGTTGATGATGACTTGGACACCCAGCTTCATCTTGGTTTTCTGCAAGCTGAAGTCCAAACACGCGATCTTGGCATTCTGTACCCTCTTCACCATCCCTACACACACACACACACACACATAGTTAAGGTCACAGTCACATGCACACAGGTACAAAATGTAAACAGTACATTCTACCCTAAACGATGAATCCTGATCTTTTCATGACCTCCTAAAAACAGTTCCTCGGGGGTTCCTCTGAAGGTTCTAGCTTCTTAAGAACTCTCATTTTTTATCTGACAGGGTTCCACACAGAACCACCTGCGGTCTGTCTCACACATCTAAGAGTTCTAGATTAGATTATTTAACACCATTACTCTGAGGGCAAAAACACCATGAACGTGACGAGCGTGATGTTTCTCTCGTGAGGAGTTACACGTCTAAACCGAGCGGGTTTGACCTGGACGGTGCAGACGCGGTAACAAGTGGACGTGTGTGTGTGTGTGTGACTCTGAGCACATGAGAAACACAAGTGTGTGTGTCTATCCGGGTATGAGCTCAGAGTCAGACTCTTCTGTATCCCACGCGTATAACTGCACACACACAGCATCAGTGAAGCAGTAAATGTAATGGGAAGACACCGTGTTGGGGGAGGGGTTACGCGGCGACACCCACCCTGCGAGCCGACGGTGCAGTTGAGGGCGTAACCGTTGACCAGGATGCTCTCCTTCTGGCTGCGGCCGTGAGCCTTCAGCACGTTCACAGAGTTGATGGGGTACCGTGCCACGCCTTTACCGTCCACAAACTTCACCGCCATGGCCGCGTCCACCACCATGTTAGCGAAGAAATCCGCATCACTGAAGGGTCAGGGGTCAAGGGTCAAACGGTGCATCGACAGAATAAAAAACGCTCAGGTAATATCAGCACACGCAGGTGTGTGTGTGTGTAACACATGGCAGAGCAGAGAGGATACACTCCGATGATCTTGGAGGACATGGAGGTCTTAGCTGCGTTCACCAAACACTCGCGGCCCAAATCATCGGTTCCGATGGTCAGATTCTCATTAATGTAGCGCACTGCCTCCCTGAAACACACACACGATAAGAATACACAATGCATTTAAATATAAATAAAATGGACAAGAATCAAAGTTTTTAATAAAGAAAAAAAAACCTTTAATATATATATTTTTAAGTAAAAAAAAAGTAAATGTTTGGATTAAATAAAATACAATATATAATCAAAACAAAAACTTTAAAATATTATACAGAATGCAAAAAAGTATAAACGATAAAGCAAAAAATAAAAATAAAAAATTGAATATACCAGATGAGCTGATAATTCGTCCTAAAATGCAGTGTGTACATAAGAAATGCAAGTGTGTGTACGGCCCAAAGACACAACAGGAACACAAGTGTGTGTGTGTATCTGTGCATAAGGCTTTGGGTCGACTCTAATTTCTCCCACGCGTATAACTACACACACACAGTCAGTGTGGCAGCAATTAAAATGGGAACACACACACATTTACTTATGTGTCTGAAATATTCTCTCCCTCTCACACACACTTCAAAATACAAAAAAACTACAAATGAAAATGCAAAAAATAGGATATACTAGCTGTGCTCGCAACTTAATCCACATGAATTTAATTTCTCGCTCACAACTGCGTATTAAAAATGTACAGCGCCTGTTGAATTTTGAGATTAACTAATGATTTTTTTAAGGTTCATTTTTTTGTAATGATAAAGGTATTTTCATTTAAATTTTAAAGTAGTACATCTTCTCTTCCAGCGGGCCGACTGCGATGAAACAAAGCCTATATATTTTACCTCTAGCTCGACCGAATCCACCCGCGAAAATTTTTCACAAATAACTTTAATGTACAGACACGCCCACTTTATAGTTATATTTTATATATAAGCAACATTAACACAGGAAAATGTAAATGTGTACAACTAATAAAGTATGAGATATTACAAAGAAGAATAATTGAGTTAAATATAAATACATGGAAAACAGGGGGAAAAAAATGCAAGAATGAATAAAAGCACGAATTCTAGTGATTCAAAGGTGAGAACTCAAAGAAAGTGTGTGTGTGAGCTTTCTCTTACTTGCAGGCGAGTCTGTATCCGCTGATGACGGAGGTCGGGTGGATCTTCTGCTTCACCAGTTCATCTGCGCTCTTTAGCAATTCTGCAGCGATGATCACCTACACACACACACACACACACACACACACACACTAACCTTGAAGCGGAGTTAAGTCTTTAAACAGGCTGATAGAATAAATTAAACAAATGTTGCATCAGTTCATATAGAGCCAGCAGGGGGCGCTGCAGCCTCTTCAGACTCTGATGCACTTTCCTCTGTCCTGTTAGCATAGCCGCACACACTGATCAGCCACAGTGGGCAGCACTAACGCAGGACGTCCAAATGCCTCCTCACAGACCGGGACTGGAGTACACACGTACCACACACACGTGAGAGTCTTACCACAGACGTTGTCCCGTCTCCGACCTCCTTATCCTGCAGGTCTGCGAGCTCACACAGCACTTTGGCGGCGGGATGCTCCACCTCCAGCAGCTTCAGGATGGTGGCGCCGTCGTTCGTGATGGTCACGTCCTACCAACCACAAGTCATTATTGTGTAAGTGTGTGTGTGTGAGAGAGAGAGACAGAGCAGAGTGTGATAAACACCATAAAAGCTCACCCCAATGTCATCCACCAGCATCTTGTCGAGTCCCACTGGGCCAAGCGAGCTTTTCACGATGTTGGCGATGGACGCCGCAGCCATCACTGCAAAAAACACACATTTCATTTCACATAAAAACACTCAGACAAGTTATCTTCTTTCTTACACACTTTGTACATTAAACTAAGCCAACACTACAGACATATATGTTCAGTTCAGTAACAATGTAGCCTTGTGTTTAATTTGATGTGAAGTTAAATATTACTCTCTTGTAATTAAAGTTACTTTATAGTGTGTAAATGCTGCACTTTGCTTTTTTTTTCACTTAAAATCAATGTTATAAGGAGCAAGCTACACTCAATTACTCATTAAACGTTTTTTAAAGGCTTAAAATTGTAACAAGATCGTGAAGAAATGTAATATTGAACCAGGATGTTTCAAATTTAATTGAATCTGCACCGAGGTATCGTGATATCATAACGGGAGGAGACTGCTGATTCCCATTACTACCCAACACACACACACACCTTACCTGTCACATAACCATCATTTACTCTCCACTCCCACACAATACTGATAATTGTATATAAAAACCTGCAGAAATTTTATCATTTATATACTGAAATGTGATGTTGAAGGCATAAAACTAATCATCAGATGAGGTTATGATTAAACAGAAGAAATATTTTACGATTATGTGATACATTTTCTATGTTTGTGTTTGCTGTATACACAAATAGTATAATACACAAACCCATTGTCCACTTGTTCATTCTGATTATATCTTCCTTTCATACTCTCCCTCCTTTAGGAGTGGCTTTAAGAGCCCAAAATACTGCATTTTAGTAACATTTAACAAACTCTTCTTCACTGTGAAATAAATGCATGCACGTGATTAGTGTATTTTCATCTTGACAATAAGGTATCGCGAGCTTTCTCGATATTTGAGACTAAACTCGGACCGAACATGACTAAGCTAGCTGAAGAGCCGCTACGCAAAAATAATGGGCGTTAGCAAGCAAACACTACGCTTCATTAACTAACTAACCAGCTAACTAACTATCCCACCAGTACATAACACCAGAGTATAACCAACTATTACTTTATTATTATTATTATTATTACATCACCTCAGCGGCGCTGTCTGTGGAAAAGCCGCACGTGAGGCCGGCACGCGCCTCTTCTCTTAGCTAGCATGACGCTAAAACGTTAATGTTCTTATATTCTGTTTCCGCTCGTTTCGCTTCGGCTACGTTATCGGTCGTGTGTTAATCACTG
>JAQMYI010000016.1:90762-101983 GCA_030014275.1 Clariallabes melas
ATCGGTCCTTATTCTTTGGATTGTATCTTTTCCCCCACTAATAGGGAGAGGTGGGGTACTGTGTTAGGTACTTGATGCCAGTGTTCCATTTGTTCAGTCAGGTGTACATTGATGGCTGCTCCTGGAGCGCCTAGAATTATATCTCCTAGTACCACATCAGTGACTATGTTCTCAATCACATCTGACCACAACTGTGCATATTCTTTATCTTGACTTCCTTAGACTTCATCTTGACTTCATTATTTATAGACACCATTACAGTTGGTTCTTGTTGTGGATGCAGTGTTGAGACGTACCGCATCTGCTCCCTCTCTGGCTTCTCTGGGCCTCGTCAATTCCAGTTCTGTGGTCCCATCCAGGGACCTGCCCACTGGTTCTGGGGTTGTCCTTGTGCCCATTTTCCTGTAGGTCCCATATTACCTGAGAGTGCTTGCGCTGCTCCATATGGTCCCCGAGGTTGGGGTCCATTTTACATCTCTCTCATCATTTGTGGGCAGTTTCTTCTAAGATGTCCTGCTCCTCCACACTGCCAGCACCATTGGTCCTGGGACATTCGTTTGTTGTCTTCTTGGTGGCTGTTGATATGGTCCCCTCTGCCCCCGGCCTCCATAAGGTCTAGGGCCTGGTCCTTGCCACCTCATAGGTGGATTTTGCCCTTGCTGGTTTCCAAGGTGCACATACTGTATATCTGAGGGGCTTTAGTTGCTGTTGGTTGTTGTGTTTGCTGTAATGGTCCAGCAGGGGCGGGGGGGTATCTGATTTTCAGGCACCATTACTGCCGCTTGACTTGACCTTTTCCTTTCTCTTTTTCCTTTTTCTTTGAAGCTGTGAATTCTCCCAGTTGTATTTTGTGTAACTGGGTTGCGATTGATCAGCAGCTTCCTTGGCCTCCTTCTTCTTTTTTCGATGTTGGGCCACGTAATGTACAATGTGTGCCTGAAATGTTTCCTATGGTAATGTGTTCAGCCCCACTACTCCTTCTAGGGCTGTCTGGACTCCGTGAGACATGCACTTTTTCAGCATCATTCGGAACAGGCTCTTATTTGTCGTTTTGGTGTGCTTGTCTGTTCCTCTTTTTCTGTTCTTTTTCTTGCTTCTTTTTCGGGTTCAATAATCATGTACCCTTTTACTTTTCTCTTTACTGGTCTTTGTTGATTTCTCTCGGTTACCTCCTCTTCTTCTGTTCCTGCTTCATCTCTGTCGGACTCATGAAGCGATGATATGTGTGATTCTTTGGGACATGAATCTATGCTGTTCCTTCTTTCTAGATTTTCTCCTTTCTATCTCTCCGGGGGAGTGCTTTTCTTTACTGCTTCCAGTCATCCTTCTTTCAGGTGTGACTTGCTGCTCATTTCTGGCCCCCTATACTTCTAACAGAAATTGTTCATTTTGTTTTTTCATGTCTCTTCCTCTTTTTTTTTTTTTTTTTCAGTTTCTCCTAACTCATATGGTTCGATTACTTTTCTTTTCTTTTCACTCCTTTCCCTTTCGTTGTCATTATTATGCCTGGGAGTTGTTGACTCTTGTCTTGTTTCTTCTATTTGTCTGGGCATCCACTCAGAGTCACATGACATCAGTTTAATTTTTCCCAACACATGTCCTTCAAATCCCCATGTTCCTTTATCTTGTTCATGCAGCTCCTGTAGTGGGTACATTCCCCTATTCCTCTGTTGCATGTGTTCCTCAGTGTATGGTGGTGGTCTCTGAGTTTGTCTTCTCTTTTCTTCCCTCCTGAGCTTTTTCTTTCCTGTCTTCGCTCCCTCCTGACTCCTGATCCTCTTTCTCTAACTTTGTTTCCTGTTTTTCTTCTTCAGTTTGTCTTCTTTTCTCCTTTTCTTATCCTTCTTTTTCAAACCATTCAACAATGTCCATTTTTTTTGTTTGTAAGTGCCTGTTCCAATTTAGGCACTTGATAGGATGGGGCTAGATCTTAGTTTATAACTCACTAGTTTGTCCACTTCCTTAAAATAACAATGTCCACAACTCGCAACGGTCCCTTTGGGTGAAGTTCCCGTTTAATATAAATTTCAGGCGATACATGAACTTGGATTATAACTTGAGCTCGTCCACCACCAGCAAACTAGCGTTTAGCAGTAAAA
The DNA here is from genome assembly GCA_030014275.1 of Clariallabes melas. Lineage (NCBI taxonomy): Eukaryota > Metazoa > Chordata > Actinopteri > Siluriformes > Clariidae > Clariallabes > Clariallabes melas. The sequence continues at coordinate 92,862 of JAQMYI010000016.1, forward strand.
ATCATATGATCTCCACCACCCTATACCTGTCGCGCCCAACCACCTGTGGCTTTATAATTTATCAAATACTGCCACCTAGCGTGAACCGCCACCACTACAACGAAAAATAATGAATGGCTCCCACACACCGGCCCCTAATTGGGAGAGTGTGCCCAATTAAACTACAAAAAACAGGGAGCAATAAATAAACTAATTTCTTCAAATCTTCATTCTTCGATTTTATTTTATTTTTTTTATTAAGATTAATGTTAACCAACATTGAGCTCTGAACTTTACACAGCTTCTTGTAGCAGAAAAAGCTTGGAGACAGGGCGCTCCACCTGCCCTGTCTTAGTCTTCAACTGTACGGAACGTACAAATCCTTTCTTGTCTGGGTAAGTCCTTATTACTCTTCCCATGACCCATGCTCCTCGAGGAGTATTGTGATCCATGACAATGACGATGTCTCCTGTCACAAGATTTCTTCTAGGTTTTGTCCACTTTTGCCGTTCTTGTAACAGTGGTAAATACTCCCTGATCCACCTTCTCCAGAACAAGTCCGCAAGATATTGAACTTGCCTCCATCGTCTTCTGACGTATTGATCACTTTCTTGAAAAAGTCCAGGGGCTAGAGAAGATTTTCCTTTCAATAAAAGAATGTGATTGGGAGTGAGAGCTTCCAGATCGTTAATGTCATCGGATACCTTGGTTATAGGACGGTCATTGAGAATGGCTTCAATCTCGCAAAGGATGGTAGGAAGACTTTCATCGTCCAATGACTGTTGCTGCAGAACTGAATGCAGGACTCGTTTAACCATCCTGATGAGACGTTCCCAAACGCCACCGTGATGTGAAGCACCTGGAGTGTTAAAGATCCAGTCGATGCCTGTTTTTAAAAGAGCACCATGAATCTTACTGTGATCAATGGCCGCCAAGGCTTCTTTCAATTCTCGTGCTGCTCCCACAAAATTTGTACCGTTGTCTGATCTTAGGCTTTGGATCTGACCTCTGCGACAAACAAATCTTCTAATAGCATTTATACAAGAATCTGTGCTTAAAGAATATGCTACCTCTAAATGCACAGCTCTACTGGCCATACAGGTAAAGATAACTCCATATCTTTTGGCCATAGCACGTCCTCTCTTGACCTCAATGGGTCCAAAATAATCCACCCCCGCATTTGTAAAAGGCGGCAGATCTGGAGATACTCTTTCCTTAGGCATGTCGGCCATCTTCTGCTCATTCGGCTGTCTGCGATGCCTTCTACAGATCACACACTCAGATATTATCCTCCGACAAGCAGAATTTGCATTCGTAATCCAATACTTTCTTCGCAAGGTTGAAAGCATATGATTTCTTCCGGCATGTCCAAGCTGTTGATGTATAGACCGCAAAATGAGACTGGATACATGCTGACCTTTAGAAAGAATCACAGGATGTTTAAACTCTTCAGGCATAGCTGCACGACTGAGCCTTCCACCTACTCTCAACAAACCATCCTTCAATACAGGATCTAATCTGTAAATGTCACTTGTTTTCCTTACACCAGATGCTCCAGCTTTCAACATTGAAAATTCTTCTTTATATGTTTCTTGCTGACTGAAACAAACAATGGCATCTTCAGCCCTGTAGAGATCATTTACAGAAAGTGGTTGCTTAACCATTGCAGTTCTAATTTCTCTCATCTTCTCCTCTACTTTCTTCAGATCCACAGATAGGCCTAAGGAGACCATAATCTCCTTCCTCTTCTTACTCAGGTCCAACAGAATGGATCTGAACTTCAGGAACCAAGCAACAGAGATCTTGAGCTTAAACCACTCAGAAAAATAATTCATGAGCTTAATGGTTGCATCTTCAACATGTGAAATCACATTCACCAAGATGTCCTTTTTGACCTCTGGGTCATCCAAAGAGATGGACTGTGTCTCAAACGATCTTGGCCAATACATTTCTGGTCTTTGCAAAAAGTCAGGACCCTTCAACCACCTCTGGCATGCCAAAAAGCCATCCACACTCAAACCTCTGGAGGCTTCATCTGCAGGATTGTCCTTAGAGCTGATGTACCTCCACTGACTGAGATTTGTTACTTCTCTTATTGCAGCCACTCTGTTAGCAACGAAAGTATGGAATCGTTTTGTCTCATTGTTGATATATTTCAACACAGTTTGACTGTCTGTCCAGAAGCAGGACTCCTCCAGGTGCAGCGACAGCTCCTTCCTCAACATCCTGTCAACTTTAACGGCCAGCACAGCAGCTGTAAGTTCAAGACGTGGGATGGTAGTTTGTTTTAACGGTGCGACCCTGGCCTTGCCCAACATGAATGTCACATACACCTTGTCATCTTGGTTTGTCAGCCTTAAATAAGATACTGTGCCATAACCATAACTACTGGCATCTGCAAAATGATGAAGTTGTACACTAGCCGGTCTTCCACACCCTTCTGGCTTGATGCAGCGGCTTACTTTAATCTGTGATACTTTCTCCAACTCCAACAACCATCCAGTCCATTGTTGTATGAATGTGTGGGGTATAGGCTCATCCCAAGACATCTTTCTTTTACACATTTCTTGCAAAAGCAACTTTGGCTGCAAGGTGACTGGTGATAAGAACCCCAACGGATCGTAGATGGAACTAACAACTGATAGAATTCCACGTCTGGTATACGGACGTTTTTCCACTGCTTGTTTAAATGTAAAGGTGTCACTTTCAACACACCAATTCAATCCAAGTGCCATCTCCAAGAGTAAACTATCCTGTTCCAAGTGCAGCTGTCTATTTAGTTTTGATCGCTTTGCTTCAGGAATAGATGATAACACAGCCCAACTGTTGCTTGTCCATTTGAGCAACTGAAAACCTCCTTTTAAGCATACTTCGGTAAGATCTGTAGCCAATTTTATGGCTTCCTCTTCTGAAGGCAAAGACTTCAAGCAATCATCCACGTAAAAGTTGTTGTAGATAGTCTCAATCACTTCAACTTGAAAGTCATCTTTGTTATCTGTCGCAGTTTTCCTTAAAGCATAACTTGCACAGCTCGGAGATGAAACAGCTCCAAAGATGTGTACCTTCATTCTGTGTTCCAATGGGCTTTGTGTCACATCTCCCGCCGGCCACCAGAGAAAACGAAGAAAATTCACATGTCTTTCCGACACTCTTACTTGATGAAACATAGCTTGGACATCCGTCATCAAAGCAATGTTTTCCAATCTGAATCTTGTTAAAACACCAAAAAGTGAATTAGTTAGATCGGGACCTTGTAACAAATTACAATTCAGAGATGTCCCTTTAAATCCAGCTCCACAATCGAAAACTACCCTCAAGGTTTTCTTTCGTGGGTGATATACCCCGTGATGCGGTAAGTACCACACATGTCCTTTTTCACATTCCAGCTGATCTTTAGGCACCACTTCAGCATATTTGCAGTCAATCATATGTGAAATGAACATTGTATACTCTTCCTGGTAGGACTTGTTCCTTTCAAACTTCCTTTTCAGGCAATTAAGACGCTGTTCAACTATGCACCGATTATTTGGCAAGGTGACGTTATCAGTCTTGAAAGGTAAATCCATATAATAATGTCCTTCTTGTAAGTGTGTGGACCTTTCAAGAATGTCCATGAATCTCAAATCGTCCCTTGACATCTGTCTCTCTTCCAACAACTTCTCATTAAAGTCTTGGTTGTACTGAGAAATTAACAGTTCCTCCAATCTGGCGATAGATATCCTATTAGCATAAATGGTTGAGCCTCTTCTCTTGCAACACCCACTTTTGCTTCTTAATGGACCGTTAATGACCCAACCCAAAAGGGTCCTCACGGCGTAGGGTCCACCACCTTGACTGTTAATAATCTCCCAGGGCTCAATTAAATTTGGTGCGTTAGTTCCAATCAAGATTTCGACGTTGGCATCCAACCTAGGGATCTTAACACCTCTCAGATAGTCCCAATCTTCAAGATCTTGCTGGACTGGGATGTTACTTAATGACACAGGAATTTCTTCTTGTGTATACACCTCTGGTAACGCAAAGAACTGGGTGCCTTCCAACTTGGCCAACTCCAATCCTGCAACAACTTGACTTTCAACCACGTTTTCTTGACCCATAGTACGTAGTAAAATATTGGTCTTCTTACCTTGAAGATTCAACTTCTTCACAAGACTGCTGGTACAAAATGTTGCTGTACTTCCAGGGTCCAAGAAGGCATATGTCTTGAGTACTTTATCTCCTTTCTTGGACTTCACTTGAACAGGTACAACGGAGAGAGCACTATACTGATCTCCGACCCCAGTAAAACCGCAAGCCTGTGAAGACACTAGTGCATTACTAATTTCCCTTTCTTGAGGTTTAGTTACCATTTCCTTGCTGTAAATATGCAGAATAGTTGGATGTTTTAATTTACATTCTTTACAGGTTAGACGATTTCTACATTCTTTGCTCATATGACCCACCATCAAGCATCCAAAGCAAACTCCCCTCCTTCTCAGGAATTCAATCTTTTCTCGCTGTGAAACTTTAATCAGCTCTGGACACTGAACTAAAGGATGAGACCCTTTACAGTAGAGACAAAAATCCAGGCCTGACTCCTTATAAGCATCCACCTGCCTAGATGCCTTGCATATTGTGGCCTTGAGAGCTTCATTAGGAATGGTAGCTGAGGTGTTAGTTGCAAAGCTACTACCTTTGATGACATTCCTTGTCGGTGGTTTGTTTTTATTAATTGTCTTTGAAGTAGTCAGTTGTGTATCTGTAATATCGCCAAAAAGTGGATGAGACAAAATCTTAACCTGCGTCTCCAAAAAGTTCACCATGTCTGGAAAGGTTGCTCTTAAGCCTCGTCGCTCTTGAAGTTCACAGGCTGTTGACCTCCATCTTTCCCTTAACTTATAAGGCCATCGCATTATCACATGCCTCATGTTTGAGGGGATATTCAACTCCTCCATATACTGTATCTCAGCCATAACGTTACAGCATCCTCTTAAGAACAGAGCGAATTCTTGCAATGCTTGGACGTCTTCAGTTTTAATAACAGGCCATTCAAAAATTTCATTCATATAAGCTGATGCAATTTTTTGCTCACTACCAAAGTGCTCTTTAAGAAGAGCTTTTGCCCTTTGATATCCTTGTTGTGGCACCATGTGTAAACAACTTCGTACCAGCTCTTTAGGCTGTCCTTTGGTATACTGCTCTAAAAAGTACAAACAGTCCTGATAACTACTGGTCTTTTCTTCAATATGATGTTCAAAAGCTTTGATAAATGAAAGAAATTGCAACGGGTCTCCAGTAAAAATGTCCATATCTCTTTGTGGCAGGTTTGATGACATTTGCTGTTGCACAAGCATCGCTGTAATCTCATTTTGCTTTTGCAAAATTCCACACATAGCATCCTGGTTAACATTATTTTGCATTATTGAAGTGTTCTGTGCAGGCTGAGATATACGCAGTTGTTGTTCCTGGGCTGCTACTGAACCAGCAGGCAATACTGATGGGGTTACAAGAACATTTGTTGACTGACGACGTGGTATAGCGGTGTCTGTTCCATTGTTTAGCTGTGGCTGCAACTTTACAGTGGCGTTATCTCTTATTGATATTGTTCCATGATGTTGTACTTGATCTTCAGAATGCACACTTGCAGAAAGACTATCATCATATGCAGAGAAAACAGGTAGCGCACTTGAAGGTTGCTTCATCATAACGCTACTTTGAAGAACACGTTTATTAGCATTTGGGTTAAGCTTAGAACTTTGTCTCTCACGCGCCTTACTTGCATATGAATTCATTCCATCTGATGGAACATTTCCCACGTCACTGCCTTCTAGCACTGAGAGCCTTGCAGCAGCCATAGCAATTTGTGCATCAAGTTCTATTTGTTCCTTCCTTTTCCTCAGCTTAACTCTTTCCATTCTGAGTTTCTCCTCTTGTTCTTCCAGCTGATGCTTTCTTTGTAGAGCAGCAGCCTGTTCCATCAAAGCTGCCCTTTCGGCCTTTGCCTTTAAACAAGCTGAAGATGCACTTGAACTGACATAGCTCCTTTTACTTGATCTTTTACTTGGCACGTTAGAAATGCTGTCATCTGGTTTAATGTCATCTTGACATGTAGACTGTGCCCCTTTTCCATTACTTCGATTAGCAGCAACATCACTTATAGCAACAGAAACAACACCATGATCACCAACATCACTTTCCACGTCACAATCATAAGAAGATCCTTGTTCTCTCAACCATTTGTACACTTCTTCAACAAACGCATCATTAGCGAATAGTTTTGCTTGAAACCACGTTTCCTGTCTTTTCTGCTCCTCTTCGGGCAGAAAGCACTCATTAAGCAATGTGTTATGGAGATCAAAGGCGTTTTGACACAGAGATTTGAACCTTTTTAAATTTTGTTGAACATTAACCACATTTCCAGAAGCATTTTCCAAATTAGATAGATGAATAACAATTTCAGACTTTATCTTGCTGGCCTTCTTAAAAATTGCACTCCTTTCCTTTTGGAGTCTTTCAATTTCCAGAGCAATTCCTTTAGCTGTCGGTTTTTTGGGTCTTTTTTCATTACATTCACGATGTGGCTCGATGGATTTGTTTTCATTATTATGTCCGTCGCTCATTTTCAACGTTTTTACTTTAAGAAATAAAACGCACAAGTTTAGCGTTTATTACGTTTTATGCAAATTTATATCGCATTGGAGCTCGCAGTAAGTTATTAAGCCGTACTGAATTTTCCGTCTTTTACAATATCTTTGCTGGCATCCGTTACCAATATCGTAGCCTGCTTATCAGGAAACGTCCAAGCCCTTTGCCAGTAGATAAAAAGGATTTCTCCTACCTTATCACGGAGATTTTAGACGGCTTTGACTGCTGCGGCTCCTCACACATGTCAAACAGTTTGCCGCTCCACCTCGCGGCGTGTGCACCTGTTAATCGACTTCCAAAAGATCCACACGAGCTCCGTTTCCAATCCAACTTCCAGAGTACTCAAATGAAACGTGTCCGCTGATATCCACACGAGATCTGATTTTTACCTTTGTAAGTGCCTGTTCCACTTTAGGCACTTGATAGGATGGGGCTAGATCTTAGTTTATAACTCACTAGTTTGTCCACTTCCATAAAATAACAATGTCCACAACTCGCAACGGTCCTTTTGGGTGAAGTTCCCGTTTAATATAAATTTCAGGCGATACATGAACTTGGATTATAACTTGAGCTTGTCCACCACCAGCAAACTAGCGTTTAGCAGTAAAAATCACATGATCTCCACCACCCTATACACCTGTCACGCCCAACTACCTGTGGCTTTATAATTTATCAAATACTGCTACCTAGCGTGAACCGCCACCACTGCAACGAAAAATAACGAATGGCTCCCACACTCTGGAAATTTACGAGATCCGTCCAGAGATGCTGAAGGCTCTGGGTGTTGGTGACACGCCTCTTCAACATTGCATGGAAGTCCGGGATGGTGCCTAAGGAATGGCAGACTGGGTGGTAGTTCCCCTTTACCGCACTGTTGTGATGACAAGAGAGTTGAGCCAAAAGGCAAAGCATGATGATTATTACTTGAAGAATATAAAAAACCCTCCAACGTGCCTCATGTGTATTTATGAGACGAGTCATTTTCTCAGGAAAAGAAACAAAACTGAATGAAGAAACAAAATAAATTCTTTTTATTTTTGTTTCTTCATTCATGTACTTTTTGTTCTGTTGGACACAGACATGCACTAACTCTGTTTAATAGTGCTGCATAATGTGCGAAGGCCCTCTTGATTGTCTAAGGATTATTAGGGCCCAAGCACTATGACATCAGCACGATGACAACATGACTATGACATCACCCAGACACTTTTGGGGTCTTACCACGCTCAAAAACTCATGGAAATTGGCACGCAGGTTGGAATCTACTGCCATTAGGACGCCTGCAAGTCTGGGCTCTGAGTGTGAGATTTTGATGCATAACTCATACACACTTGCACATATACATGTCAAACTCGGTACACTTCTAGATCTCATTGAGTTGAACAATTTTACTATGTCATGGGCTCAACACGAGGTCAGATTTATTTGTGTCATTTGCAAAACACACACAATGGACACACGTTACATACACTACACTACACACACACACTATACACACTACACATCCCACACACATACCACCCACACAGTACACACTACACACACTAAACACACTACACATCCTACACACACACACACACACACACACACACACACACACACACACACACACACACACACACACGTCACGTCCTACACAAACGATGACCAGCCCAAGAACCTGCATCATCACGATCGCCACCAAACCCGGCCCATATGAGCTCAAAACATTGCGCATGATCTCAAATGGTTCATCCATGGCGATGCCTTAAACTTGTGCTGAAAAGTGGTTAATAACTTCCTGGATTACGTGACATCACATTGAGTGACATCAGCATCCGGAGATTTTTAGAGGTCTTAACATGTTCAAAAGGCACACAGGTTGGAAGTTGGGCACAGCTAGCGATGGCGCACTTGCTTTGGACGATCATCGTTGCTTCAACTATATTTATTATTATTATTTGTAGTGCTGTAATGATTATTAATATTATTATTGCCTTTGCTTTTCGCTTTACTTCTTCAGTACTTTTCATTCCTAGTGCATGTATATATTTTTATCTGTTTATTGCTATTTTTATTTAGTGACTTAATTCTGAGCTTCGGCAGTATGAGTGTATTACACATAATATTGCATGTGTTTTGTAGGATTCTCTCTAAATCAAGTGTTATTCCCTGAATGTTGCCTGAATATAAATAGTGATGCGTTTTAAACTAAAATTAAATATTGTAATTTTCTCTGCCCTCTTAGAAAATACAGAACCTGAGCCACGCATGGTGTGTGGTGTGTGGCGGAAAACCAATGTCCTTATTTTCAAAATCTCATTCCAAGCTTTTCTGAAAAGTTGGCAGCTCTGCCACACATATTTTAGGATAGGGCAGTGGTGGCTCAGTCGGTTAAGGCTGTGGGTTACTGGGTTACTGATCGGAAGGTCGGGGGTTCGAGCTTCTGCATCACCAAGTTGCCAGTGTTGAGCCCTTGAGCAAGGACCTTAACCCTATCTGCTCCAGGGGCGCTGTAAGCTGGCTGACCCTGCGCTCTG
>JAQMYI010000016.1:272678-282725 GCA_030014275.1 Clariallabes melas
TGTGATTGGCTCTTAGATTAATCCATATCGAGCAAAAAATGTCTAGAGCTTTTCATCGTTTTTAAAATAAAATAAATTGCGATTTGATATGATATCGTTTATCGGCCCAGCCCTAATCTAAATTATTCAAATATATTTGGTAGAGATCACGTGACCCACCAATGGCAATGGCTTTGTTGTTCAATCACTCCCTGACTCGGAATCCTGAATCTTTTGTTTTTGCATATATAACTTCTTACTGCATATACAGTGGTGAACGCTCAAAAAACAACCCCTAATACATTTGTATTCAAGATGCTGAGCTATCAAGATCGGAATGTAATCCTGAATGGAGCCCGAGATGTTGGACAGATCTTGTATATGGGAATGACGTCGTAGTTGTTCTTCCCTGACTGGAGGTTGAAAAATTAGCTCTCAATCTGGATCCTGTCCTAAAATCTTCTCTGGAGGGAGCTGTAACAACTGTGGCATTAGAGTCCGGAGTGGAGGAAGATGAATCTGTAGTTCCTATGGAGGACCCCACTGAGAAAAAACACTAAACGTTTTATTAAATGTTATACAAGTTTTTCATCCTTTAGTAAAAAGCATACAGAGGGCCATAAAATTTTATAAGATCACTATGATTCCGGTTAGTGACCAATTTTGGAATCAGAGTTGTTCCTTCATTACCCCGCATCTCCAAGTGGAACCATCAGTTGCTTCTTGATAAGATTACAAGTGACCTTTTCTGTTGGTCTCCACTGGATAGCCACTATTAAGATGAATAAACACTCCCAAGTTTTTTTTTTTTTTTTTTTCTTTTCCAGTGTTACCTCTAACACCACATATGGGCTACTTTAAAGAGCTCAACACAACAGTAAAAGCTGCCCAGAGTTAGTCTCAAATCTATGTATCAATTAAAACCTCATGGTGGCTTATCTCTACCAGATTTTTTTGTCCTATTATTTAGACTTGGATGGATAGCTGGAAAGGAATATTATGTATTCAATATCTCTACTCTTTACAGGAATATCCAAGAAAGTTCTGGAAAAGTTTGGTCCAAGTCACTCTATTAAAATTTGTAAAATGGTAGAAAAAATTATGTCAGTTTCCTTAAAGTGATTCTACCCCCTTCTGGCACAATAATAATATTTGTACTGGTAATAACCCGTTTCCAAATCCTGGGTTGAATGTGGCATTTATACGTTAAAAGATCTATACAATATTTATGGACTCAAATCTTTCCAAATCTTGAAAGATGAAATATCCTTGCCAGGATTCTCCTTTTTCTTGTACCCGAGATTAAGCACTGCGTACTATAAAACTTATGGTGTACCATGGTCGACTAAAATCTCTCCTCATCCAATAGTACCACTACTTCCAGCTTTCAGGGTGGTGCACACACTGCCACAATGTGCTTCTAGATACGTACACATGCCAACCGCACAGTCTAATTTGCATGTTTCCAGACTTTGCTGCAGATATAGGTAAGAGTATCCTAAAACTCTTTTTTGGCTGTTCCCGTCAAGGGGTCACCACAGCAGACTACAATCCGCACAGGTTTTACGCTGGAAGCCCTTCCTGACGCAAGCCGTCCCATTATATCCGGGCTTGACATATTATAGAGTATGGCAACGCATCAACAGCGAGGCTTGAACCTGAATCCTCAGATCCCCAAACCAACAACCTAAAACCTTAGCCACCTGAGCCACCACGGCCCTTACATGCAAGAGTCGTTCATTTCTATGTCATTGGACAAACTTACAAAATAAGTGAGGGGTCAAATAATTATTTCCTCCACTGTATGTAAAAGAAAATTACTTGTGTCAAAACTAAGATTTGAGGTATGATGCAGAAAAGGCTGGTTTGCCCCACTATCCTAAGCCCATTTCCATTTTACTTCACAGGATAGAATTAGTTCTTAATGAAAAACCATGCTGCTTGCTCATTTCATTAATTTACAACAAACTGCAAGTTATTTTCCATAATGTAGATGATGACAAGCGTTATTGCTGTCATGTGACTTTTACTGAACAAGCACAGTTCTGTCTGGGGGGGCGGGGGGTGGGGTTTCTAAAAAATATTTCACTTCGAGATTTTGGGTGATTACGTGGAGGCTAATTGGTAAAATGTCAATATCTATTGCCAAAATCAAATCCAAAACGCAGTATATAACAAGGTGGTGAATAATTCTTTAATCCATTGTAAACAATATTTACACTGCACTGAAGAAGCTGTAAACTTGCTCATCCCAGCAGCATGCACACTGCAGAACTCACAGGATGATCCAACACAACACAGCAGCACATGTGGAAATCAGTAAGGGTTCATTAAACCCCAATTCATGCATCTGAGCTGAGTTTTAAATGCATGCACACTACATGTTGCACTCCACACAGATGGATCTTAACTGACTGTACAAGATGCATCCTTATTGGGCTGCAGAGACTCTTACGCTAACGCTGCCACATTGAGCAGAATATGGCCATAGAGATAAACAGGTCTGCCTTACTCCAAGAGAAAAAAACTCACATAATCTGTAACAGATCTTTTCTGCATGATCAACTCATACATCAGCTAATGGCTCCATTATCTGAAGATAAATGGTTCCTCCAGAATGGTAAGCGGTAGTCTATATCAAAAGCTTAAACACACATACAGCACACACATCCTTTTACTATCTTTCCAGAGTGTTTCCAATCATATATGCAAACAAAAAGCATGTCACGAATATGAAATAATCCATAATTTGATTTAAATAAAACAATAATCAATTTACCAACCTTAATTAATTTTTATTTAACTGTCAACCTTAATGTAATGTAGATATTTGTCTTCTGGACGCTGTTCTGTCAATATCAAGTTAGAATAAAAAGGTGATAAAATGTTGATATTAACTAAGTTGATATAAGTTGAGGAAAATTCAGTAAAGCTAGAGGTTCATTCATTCAATACTTTATGCCTTCTTATGATGAACCTGATGTACCTAATATACTTAAGAAATAAGTTCATGATTTTATAAACATTTCTGGCTGATGTGGCCTAGCAGGCGGGTCGGCCTGGTCTTCATAATTGTCCTGCCCCTCATTAACACACTTAAATTTACACATCAGGAAATTAAAATGTGTCATCTGAATATTGATATATTAATATCATCCGAATCTGATAGTCGCCTTTGATCTCAAACCCAAATGTGCTCAGTGTGTACCAAACAGAAATGAACTGGCATTGCCACTTCAGCTGTATGTTCTCCTACCATTTACCTTCTGAGTTCCTCAAAATAAAGACATGAAATGCAGATTTAACTTGAATTTTCAGCAAAAAAAATTTTTCAGGATAAATGGCTCTCACCAGAACATACCAAATATACTAAGGTTAAAGGTCTACGAGTTCTCAGAGCTGCTTTGAACGCTTACAAATCCCCTGACAAAATTAAAACTCTTGGACCAATCTCAGAAAATAGTTTCTAATTACAGAATCCTTTGCTGTTATCCACCAGAGAAAACTCTACTGCAACTACATTAAACTCAGTGAAACAGTAAATCATCGTTCTGATGACAATATTCACCTCGACATGGACAACTACTTAACCTAGAGCTCAGTATGAGCAGACAGTCTTGCTAAAGGATCATGGATGCCAGAAGCAATATCATAAGTTTGTATATTATCTTAAAGTTGCAAAGAAAAAAATAATTTTATTAGCTGCACGATACAGTGAAACCTCGGATTGTAAGTAATACGGTTTGTCCATACCGCAAGACGAGCAAAGATTTTTAATAAATTTTGACCTGGAAAACGAACAAGTCTTGGTTTACGAGTACCGAGTATCATGTAGCACGCATGCGCTTCTTGTTTTGACATCGAGCATCACGTGAACTGAGCCAACGTTTTTTCTCTCTCTTGCGCTGCGGAATTGTGGTTAATTGTTTCCCCTGCTGGGTCTTAGTGCGCGTCTCTTACTGGTATAATCAACATCCGTGCACGCATGTACTGATCACAATAACACTGTGACCACATGTGTGTGCGTAAAACGTGTGTGCGTTATAGTATGTTCCAAGATGGCACCAGGGAGGTTGGCTGCCGTCACGACTGCTCCGACCTATTTTACTTTGTTTTCGTCTTTAAAGTTAATTTTCAGTAATCTTAAACCGGCTATTTCATCACCATTGAGAGCATTAAGTACAATAGAGATAGTCTTATTTCTATTGGTGTACAATGTACTCCTAATCAACGTTTTTAACTCCGGATCCGAGCTGGCCGAGTGAGATCCTGAGGGAGAACAAAGGACGCGACCCGAAGCGGCGGCCCTAAGGGAAACGAGTCAGCGTCAGGAACAGGCTGAGAGCTCGTGCACACCACACACCTCTGCCTAGCATCCTGCTCACCAACGTCCAGTCACTAGAGAACAAGCTGGAACTACTGTCCATCAAATGTCGTCCTTTTTATCTTCTTCAGGAGTTTACATCGGTCATGATCAGCGCCGTTTATATCCGCCTCAAGCGGACACAGACACTGCCTTATGCGAGCTGCGTAAGGCATCACACAGCACCAGACACAACACCTGAACTTCTATCAACACATCACCTGCCCCACCAAGGGCGAAAGGACACTGGATCATTGCTATACTACAGTGAAGGACGGCTACAAGGATACAAGGCACAATCTTCAGCAAAATCGGTGGTCGTGTTACAGGACGTACTCAATGACTGGGACATGTTTCAAAACAGCTCCGATGACATCAACCTGTTTACGGAAGCAGTTGTGGGATTCATGGGGAAACTAGCGGATGATACCGTTAAAAAAAAAAAAACATCAGAACGCTTCCCAACCAGAAGCCATGGGTGGATAAAAACATCCGCGACGCTCTGAGATCTCACATCACTGCCTATAACGCGGGACATGGACCTGTACAAGGCTGTCTCATAACGTGCGGAAAGCGGTGAAAGAGGCGAAGCAGCGAGTGACTCTAGGAGCCTGTGGCAGGGACTAAGAACAATAACGGACTATAAAGCACCAACATCCGGTATGACGGACACGAATGTGTCTCTGGCAGACGAGCTGAACACCTTTTATGCTCGCTTTGAGGCTGCAGCTAACGACACTAGCAATGCTAATGCTATCGGTGCTAACTGCTGCAGACACTCACCCTTGGGCACCTGGGACTCAGCTCATCTCTGCGTCAGTGGATCTCCAACTTCCTAACTGGCAGACCACAGGCAGTAAAAATTGACGGACATGGCACAGCCTCCATCACTCTCAGCACTGGAGCCCCCCAGGGTTGTGTTCTGAGCCCCCTGCTGTACACATTGTACACGCACGACTGCGTAGCCTCTACCAACTCCACCACCATCATCAAGTTTGCTGACGACACCGTCATGGTGGGCCTGATCACTGACAAAGGTTGCCTGCATGGAGGAGATCTGGAGAACCAGATGAATAATCTCCTTCTAAACGTCAGCAAGACAAAGGAGTTGATAATGGACTTTAGTACAAAGCAGGAAAGGAACTACCAGACCCCCATCATCAAAAAGAGCCTAGTGGAGAGAGTGGACAGTTTCAGATACCTTGGTGTTCACATCACACAGGACCTGTCATGGTCCTGTCACATCAACACTGTGGTGAAAAAGGTCCGGCAGCGTCTCTTCCACCTCAGACGCTTGACAGACTTCAGACTGCCCTCCAGGGTGCTCAGGAATTTCTACTCCTGCACCATAGAGAGCATCCTGACGGGAAAATTCATGACCTGGTTCGGAAACAGCACCATGCAGGACAAACGAGCTCTACAGAGGGTGGTGCGTTTCAGCTGAGCGCATGATCCGCACTGAGCACTCAATCTACAGCAAGCGGTGCTGGACCAAGTCCAGGAAGATCGTGAAGGTCCTCAACCACCCCAGCAATGGGCTGTTCTCTCTGTTGAGGTCAGGAAAGCCCGTACCCCAAAAATTCCATAATTCTATATTTTCTATATTGTACAGCTGTTTCTTTTCTTATATTTTTCATATATTTCTCTTATATTTCTCTTATTTTGTACTGTACAGATATTTTATTCCTGGAAAATGTTAATTTGATTTTTAAATCATTTATTTTGTGTCTGTATGCGTGTGTACAGCGCGCATGTAAAGCAAAAGCAAGTCTCAGTAGAGAGGTTAAAGATCCATATTCTCTCTCTGCTCAAGGCTCAGCCTGCTCTTTTTGTATGCGTACGCGCGTCATTGGACACCGTGCCCCACACACACACAGACCCCTCTTACTTTCGCCTTCACACACACAAACACACACCTCCTACTTTCGCCTTCACAGACATACACACTTTCTCTCTGCTCTACACAGGAACATTGCTCTGTCGTGATTAATAAAGTGCAGGTTAATTTGTTTAATTTTTACTTTACAGCAGTGATTCCGTTAATGTGTCGCTCAACCGAGTGTCATTAGAGAGTTTGTTGTTTAAATATATTTTGTGTTAATTATTTTTATGTATTTTTGTTTTTTGGCTGTGGAATGAATAATTTGAGTTTCTGTTATTTCTTATGGGAAAATTTGATTTGGTTTACACGTTTTCGAATACGAGCCCGCTGCCGGAACGAATTGTGGATTTGTCTGGATTTATTTTCTTATTTTGTCTCTCATAGTTGAGGTATACCTATGATGAAAATTACAGGCCTCTCTCATCTTTTTAAGTGGGAGAAATTGCACAATTGGTGGCTGACTAAATACTTTTTTGCCCCACTGTATATACTGTATTTTTGTGTAACCGAACAAATCATTGCCGCCAACCGGGAAAAACTTGCATTTGATTTGTGTAATTAGTTTTTTTTTGTTCAAGTTAATCATTAATGTTTTAAAAAGACTTATACAGACTAAACCTAAACAGAATCAAATAAAAGTGCAAACTACACAAAGGAACAAACATTAGGACTGTGTTTTGTGTGCTTTGAAACTGGATGATAAATAATGCAGCTTTTCTGTTTATCTTTCTTGCTGTTCTGAGGCAACGCAGCACGATTACAGACTTGATCCAGTTCACTCTATAAAATAGCAAACAAGAATGGTGGTGCATTTCTGTCTTTCAGTGTGTCTGGTCCTGTGTGTTTGTTTATACATAGGATTAAACACTGTTGCTATAGTAATAATGATTTTCCAGTGACTAGATAAGATAATCCTCCTTTGTGATATCAGGTTTAACTGTCACTGCTCACAGCAGCCTGTAAGGAAATGTGAGCTTCATACATGAGAGCCAAACACAAGAATTGTTTAAATATTGAGCAACAGACTTAGAAAATGTAGTAAGAACTGTAGGAAAATGTTTTGTTCTATAATGAATGCTCACAGCACCGCTAGATCACACAGAAAAACGTATCCTGAAGCCAGTGTAGCCTCCTGCTCCCTTACAAACCCTCTCTTCATTTTACACCCACTCTCTTGACACGTGTCAGTCTGAGGATTTTCTATTTTCCTCAAACTGAGGACAACCCATCTGGAACCATGGTTTTACTGAAAACTATTTGACGACCAAATGTTATCAGAAGCAGAACCAGAGCCTCTCTCTTTTCCACTCTCCATTTCTCCATCTTGCTTCCTTGCTTTTGTCGGCTTGGCATCTAGTAGATGAACTCTAAAAACCATATGTGAATCATCTGCCACACACGAGAGCCACAAACACCGCTATTTATGAACAAATGACAGTTAGCTTGTCATCCTGTAGTGAGCTACAGTGATACAGTTAAAATTTTAATTGTTGTACACAAACAGCTCATTGCTGGACATTAGTAAGTTTAATGTTTCCAGAACACACGTGCATGAGAAGCTTCAATGCAAAATGCTTTTGCTCATTTCTACACAGGCATTTCTACACAGGCCTTGTATGGTTTTAGAAAATCATTCAATTTGAATCTCCCTAAATGCAAAATTTAAAACATGCAAATAAACTAAATTAAATGGTCTGAAGCATAAGCAGTAATGAATGTTATAATGATTTGTGTTTGCCTGAATGCAATGCTAAATGTGTGAAGTCTATAAAGTGTTCTTTATTTGTTTTTTGAACCTAATTAAGCTTTTCTTTTTGTAAAATATAGAACATCAAAATAGCTATAAATATCTAAAGCATGCACTCGATCGCACAGAATACATTAACAGGGAAAAAGATGATGGTTAGTGGATTTAATCCTAATCTCCAGTATTCCAGCTACTCCTGGTATTTTGTAAACGTGATGAGCAGGAACGCTACTCTGTGAGGCTCAGCTCCAAGCACACATGGCTTTATAAAACCTGATCTATGATTAAGACCTTTTGGGTAAATATAATTAAATCAATAAAAGTGATCTAAAAAGTAATTTGTATTCTGTAAAAAAATAATAATAATAAAATGGCACTAAATGCAAGTGTTATTGCATCATAAAAGGGAAGAGGCTATTAGGTTCAGATGTGCAAATGCAGGACACGCATATTAAAAGCAGACTACTGCAATTTTTTTTCTATAACAGCTAAGCAGGGAACAGACAGTCAGTGTGCAACCAAAATAGGTGGACATAATTGTGACCTGGAAGGGAAATGTTAAATGGTTCTCAATTTTTTTTTTTTACAAATAAAAATTTTAAAAGCTTGGCATCCATTTGTTTTCAGCCCCTTTACTCTGATGCCCCTACGTAAAATACAGAAGTTCTCTAACTAGTAAATAGAATCCACTTGTATGTAACTGTCCTGCTGGAAAGCGAACCTCTGTCCCAGTCTCAAGTCTTTTGCAGACTCTAACAGGTTTTCTTCTAAGATTGCCCTGTATTTGGTAAAGTGAGACAGACCTGCTGAGCCATTTGGGGGGAAACTGAATGTACATTATATCTTACACTGTTCAAACACAACATATGTTACCTACAGTAGGCATTTGTTTCAAAAGCTTTATGTTATAAAGAAGTGAGATTAGGAAATGTGTGTTTCTTGTTCCTTAATTTGCCCTTTTTTTTTCCTTTCCTGATTTTCCCCCTAATTTAGTCATGTCCAATTCCTCCCCATCACTAGGGGGCTCCCACATTAAGGCCCTACCACTCAGGCAGGTCTGCTCACTCACGCACCTTTGGGGGCAGCGGAATAGACTCTGAGGTCAGCGCTATCTGCTCCTTCTGCTTGCATGAGCTCACAGACGCCACTGATTGGCTGTAGAGCCATAATTAATGTGGGAGCACCAAGTACTCTCATTCCTCCCTTCTGAGAGAGCTCGGCCAATCAGCTCTCTCTAAACCTCTGGCTGCGAGAGGTTTCAGCATCATCCGGGAATCGAACTCGTGGTCTCCGGAAGATAGGGCAAGCACTTTACAAAATAGAAAATTAAGAAGCCTCCGAGTGGCGCTGTGGTAAAGATAATTATTTTTATTCATTTATTTTATTTATTTCATGTATTATATTATTTGAAAATGTTAGAACTTGTACATTATTTTATCATTTTCTCTGGCTGCTTACATCATTTCTAAAAAATAAAAGAAAAATGACTGGAAGACTACTTTTTACTTCTACTTGAGTAATATTATTCTGAAGTACAGCTACTCTTACTTGAATACAATTTTTGGCTACTCTACCCACCCTTGCTGTTCAGTTTCTTTGTGTGCACTGTTAGCATTGAGATCCTGAAGAAAATTTGGTAGTTCAAATAATTTAAGTGATGAACCCTGAATCTTATGACTAGTTGTTAAGACTTACATCCTCATCTGATGGAGGGTTCCTGAGCGGGATGCCTAGGGAGGGCAAGGAAGCGGCGGGGGTGTTGAGGTTTGTGGGTCTATCCTGTACCAGGCTTGGCATGCTGAGCACTTGGGGACCTGCAGGAACAACCTGCGAAGACTGCAGCTGCAGAACCTGGGTGGGCTGAGAGTGCAAGGTGGGATGACCTGAGCAGAGAAAAGAAATCATTCATAAGCCAAAAATGTACTTTGGAAGTAGGTTTGATCTTCCTAAATGTGCACTTAAGAGACTCAAATAGAAACTCAAAGGCTGTAAAAGGTACATGTGGGTGATTCCATCTCAAATCAACCAGTGGAAGAGAAATTTTCCACCATCACTTCTCAGATTTTGCTGATTTTT
>JAQMYI010000016.1:627428-645848 GCA_030014275.1 Clariallabes melas
GTATTTTAGCCAACTGGAACTAGCTTGTTTGTGCTAAATAACATTACCAATAGCAGTGTTATAAGCTAACCAAAACGGAGCCAAATACATATTAGTAACCATAATCTAAAGCTAACCAAAACGAGGTGAAATACATTAGAACATTTACAAATATCTGTAAACTCCATAAGACGTTCGCTTAGCCACCGGGAAATAACATGTTTGTGCTAAGCTACATAAGGCAGCATGTTAGCATGATTTACCCAACTATGCAAATGGCATTGAAAGCCAATGTGTCACATAAGCTGACAAAAGCTAGCTGAGGTGAGAAAAATATTTACTAATATTAGTTTAATATGATCAGAATAAGAGTTATATAAGACTTAACTTACCCATTGTCATAGCAGCTTGCTTGAAGTTCTCTGCTGGAATATTTGTTCTTAGAAACAGCACAGGTTCGTTCTCAGTGAGGCGGCAGGAGGCATAGATATAAAAACAAATCAAATTTTATTACAAAACATAAAACAAAAAGAAGAGCAATTCCACTTTAACATATAACATGCAAGCACATCATAAACGTTATACAAGAATGACGTCTCTCAAAAGGTGACTGAGCTCAAAGTACAACATCTCAAAGTACAACACACACTCGCACGTGAAACGGAGACCGCCACCAGGATTACACCCCGCCTCAGGCACTCAGCTACTGTAACCACAAAAGTATGTTATACAGTTCTCTCGGTGTTATCACAGACACCCTGATAGAATCAGTCACTCTGAACAAAATCAGTACCAAACTTCACACACAAACAAGGAAAAAGCTCAATTAATAAAAGAAAAAAAAGAAAACAACCCAAAACACAAACTATAAGAAAAAGAAACAATTTACAAAACCCAACATTATAGTAAAACAATAGACAAACAACAAAACAAAGAAAAGAAATCCAAATCACAACTAAACATGTACACACATACACCCCAAAACAAAAGGAGTCCAACACAAAATGCACAACTAA
Organism: Clariallabes melas; assembly: GCA_030014275.1. NCBI lineage: Eukaryota > Metazoa > Chordata > Actinopteri > Siluriformes > Clariidae > Clariallabes > Clariallabes melas. Next base: position 628,424 of record JAQMYI010000016.1, read on the forward strand.
AAGATTTTTTAAAAGAGAAAAGCAAAAAGAATGTTTCTAGAACCAAAGACAGTGAAAAAGAGATTTTTGGATTTTAGTATAAATAAACAAAAATCAATCATTCTAAGCAAACATGAGTGTAATATGTCTAACCAATATACATATTTTTATGTAAATCCAGTGGACTCCTAGGTCAGTTTGTCATTCCTTATTACATTACATGTACATTCATTCGCCTCTCTTCTTATGCTTATGCACCTATCACTCTAAAACAGGGCAAATCTGGCTTCATCAGTCCATATGCCTTTCTCCACAGTTCGTTCTTTATGCTTCTTAGCAACCGGAAGCATTTTTCCTGAATAACCTCACTGAATAACCTCACAACCTCAGTGTTTTTCTAAAGGCTACACAGCTGTTTAGTCCCAGTCCCACATTGTATGTGGAAATACAGTACTCTTACTTTCATTATTCAACACAGCCGATAGATCTACTTTTTGTTTTTTAGATTTAGATTTTAAGTGTTTAACTGATTATGCTCATTTGCTCAAAGTGATTCAGCACCCCCATCCCCCCCCCCCCCCCCCTTAGTTGTTGTCTTAGCTTGATGCAGGATAATAATTTGCCGCTTCCAAAACAACATCTTTGCCACAACCACAGGATGTGTCTTCTGATATGGTTGTTTAAGAAATACTGTAAGAAGCTACTCACTGCATCAGTGTTCAGGGTTAAATAACTTTATAGCTGAACCGTATTAATCACTGCAGTAATTATCCAGTGGAAGGCTCTCACGCATTTGTTTGTTAAACCAAGTTAGTGTTTTTTTTTGGCCAGGCAGTCTATTTAAATTACGTGTAGAATGTCCACTCAAGTAAAATATGTAAGTTGAACAAAAATAAATGATGGTGGTTAAAATTTGTGTTTAGGTCAATCTCATTAAATAGAATTACTGTATGTAAATTCATGAATGTAAACTATTTTACAAAAATAGACACAATATGAATATCTAAAATCCACACAAGAACAAAAAGAATTGTAGGGAAAGTGTAGGAGCTAAGCAGAAACAAATGAGTAGCTGTTCAATAATTCTTGACTTCTCCTACTCCTATTAGCTACTAAAAACAAAGCTGAGTAATCAACAAGTGTGTGCGCAGGAGCTGACTATTAATTAAGCAGTTTCTTAGCCTACTCAAACCTGTGCAAAGCCCCAAAGATATGTTTTTTTTTAATGCATATCCTAAATGCCTTCCTCTTCACTGGTACTGAAGACATTACCAAATTTTTATTTTAAGTCACTTCACAACTATTCCTAAATACAATGTTAAAAACAATGGTCTTTGAAAAGAACATGTTCCTCTTTTATGTAATAGCTGCTATAGGATAAAGATGCATTTGCAATTTGCTATGACCTCATTCTCTAAAACATCAGGGATGTTCAAATCTTTGATCGTTTATGCGTAGCACACTGTTTCATTAATACTTTTTCAAACTTGTCCTAGCCATTTTGGGTCAAATGTTTAAAGTTTTCTGTTACAGTATATAGTCTTGTGTGTAAACTCATTTAGCTTGCACTTTCCAAAAAAGACAGACAGAATATTAATTGACTGAACAGATATGACACATTTATAATGCTCTTCTGTGATATGACCATTTTAATGAAATATTATATACAATATTTGTGAACTTATTTTGTAAATTTGCCAGGTAGCACCAAACACTGAAACAAACACTTTTTATTTTTTATAAGATTGTTTATTTACTTTTGCATCTTTATGTATTACTCCTAAAAACAATCAATCAATCAAACAAAGAAATAAACAAACACTGTTACATGGTTCTGTGTCCTGTATGGGAGTGGTGGTCTTCTCTTTTCTCTATTAGTAAGACAAACTAAACCAAATCATAGGTATTACCTCATGGCTTTATTAGCTCATGGCCCATGTACATAATGTAGATACAGATGTGGAGAGTCGGTGCTCTCCTGCACATGCATTTAACCCATGGATGTTGCATGAGTACAAATTTGAAAAGATTCTGTGGGTGAATTTGGAAGAAATATTGGGAATTGCAAAGGGAATGTAACAGGGAAAATGAAAAACTAATTTTGAAAAAATATTGTACATTATAAAGTTCAAGTATTATTTTCATAAACAAAAACAGAACAGTATAAAACATTTTAAGTTTGTTAAGGCATTTTAAGAATGTTAACATCTGAGATCACAATTACAACATAATTCAATATTTTACAACATACATAGAAAAACAAACTGAACAACTGCTGTTGGCCCAGTTCTACACTGACCCTGTGTTGTGGTACTGTACGCAGTAATGATCTGAGATTCCACAAAGCACTGCAAAGTTTAAAGTCAAGAATAAAGATAGCTCTGTTTGTTCTTATTTAGATATTATGTATGCAGCTGTAAAGAACAGTTTGCACTTGAGTTTCCACCACTGAAAAGTTAATAACTTCTGTTTTATACAAAAGACTTAAAGTTTAAAGCTCAGTTCTCACTGTCACAGTTTTTGCTACAACTCACTATGACTTCACAAATCGTGATAAGTGTTAAATGTTAAAGTCAGTACCATTCACAAGTATCATCCACAACTTAATGAACGGTTGGGATAATTGATATAAAGGCGGAAAATTTTTATGTAATATTTATATTTAATACCTCCTTCACTTCATTTATTATTGCAGGTGTCTCAGAAGAGCCTTATTATTAAGTAACCATGCACATAGTAAAAATCTTGACAGTGAGAATTGGGCTTAACTGTAATTAAATCAGACATGACACTGATTCTCTTATTATTTTCTCTAAAGCTTGGAAGTTCCTGTTTACACAGTTGCACTTTTTGACAACTTAGCACACAGTCAAAAAATGGAATGATTTCCTACTCGGCGTCACCCAAATGAGGATGGGTTCCTGGTTCCTCTTAAGGTTTCTTCCTCATGTCATCTCAGGGAGTTTTTCCCCAATCCATCACCTCTGACTTGTTCATTAGGGACAAATTATCAATTTAAATAATAAAAAAGAATTTATAAATTCACGTGTATATCTGTAATGTTTATAATTCTGTAATGCTGATTTGTTATAATTCCCACTATTAATAGTGCTATACAAATAAAATGAACTGAATTGCTATTGGGGGACTCAACCCTGAATGCACTGCAGTCACATTGATTTAAAAAGCTACCTCACAGACCTGGAAATAAGCAGAAGAAAATCTTTCCAACCCTTAGCCTCAGCAAACATTCCAGATAAAGGAACATTTCACTTTCACATGCTGAGACAAGCCTGAACATGCATTTCCTTCATAACACTGTCACTAGTATATGTTTTCTGTCCAGTATTAATGTGTAATATTTTTCTTTTTTCTTACAGTAAAATAGTTGTGTATAGTATCCACGGCTGTATATAGCAAGTACGTATGTGTTACAGTATATTACCAGTGTTTGTGTCCTTGACTTACTGTAATGCACATAAATACAGTGAGAGCTCAACAGCCACAACAAAGTACTTCTATACACTCTATAATAAAGCATTATCCTGATTCTGCAGTTAGGAAAATATTTCTGGACTTACAAAGAGTTGCAAAATATTCATTTAAAATACAGCATGTACAATAATATTTATACAATAAAATAGATCTTATTTAAAATAAATACAATAAATATTTAATAAATAAATAAATAAAACCTATTCATTTCATTTCATTTTTTTTATACTGACTTCTGTCAAGCGGTTTTTCAGAGCTCAGTACTTTGCTCTTTAAGTAGGACCGTTGGATTGACATCTTTTCTACCTGAGTGTGCCGTACTCACGTTGATTGTAGTTAGTACAGAGTCTTTTACATCAGGCACGTGAAAAGAAGCAAAAGGACAAGGCCCCTTGACGTTATTGCATACCAGTTTCTGTAGCGAGGCTGTCTTGATGATGTCAAAGCCAACTTTGCCACCAAATGTGCTGGGCTTCCAGTACTCAGGGGAGCAGATGGGGTTTCCCATGAGGCCTTTCAGTGAATATGGGGCACCCATCTCCACCATGGTCTCTCCAAATATGGCATTGAGACGTGGCTTTTCAATAAGCAGTCCAGGGTAAAGCTCCATGGCATCAACATCTCCATACAGCTCCTCCAGCTCCGCTGCCATCTCCTTTTCACCTGAAGTAAATAACAAGCTCCATTAGCCCATCCTGTCCACCAATACTGCTCGGTTGAATACCCTGTTAAAGGTACACTTTACTTAAACATGCTAATGTGGGAAGCAATGAGCACACTTGTCAGCTTTAGCTTTAAACCAAGTCTGCACTGACATAATTTAATAATGCTGTGTAAAAAATATAAAAGTGCTTTCACAACAAAAACGTGCCTTTATATTATCATCAATATAGAATTGTCAACATGGGGCTGAAAGACTCAGGGCTAAAGCTGCTCATTCACATACTGACTCATCCAATTCAACCCCACTTATTAAATCCTTTTAATCTGATATATTAGATGTATGTCAATATGTTAAATCTCTGTAACGACAGAAGAGTTTCCCTTGGATTACAGGCAAGACTACACAGGTAAAGCAAAACTGCTGGTTAATGTGCGTTTGCCAGATTGCTGTTTGGAAAAGCTGTCTATAGTGTGATTACACAACATGCAGTCAGGCCACATCCATCACCAGGCTCGGTCTACTCCATTGCAGCTTTAATCTCTTTGTAGAGAAGATAAACTGTTTGAGATGTCTTTAAATAAGATTTGAGGAGAGTTTTTAATAAAGTCATCTTCTGACTCATATGTTAACATAAGATTTAGTGCATTTACTTCTTACCTGTCAGCTCTTCAAATGAGACATAGGGCTTCATGTTGAAGCGTTTCCTGTAAGCATTTAAAGACTGGTAGTGCATCTTTCTGCTATTCTCAATCGATTTTGTTGCCACCATTAATAGTGCCGGTGACACGTTGCGACCTCCGGCAACCTACAGAATAATTAAAATGAATGAAACTTAGGCACAAATCCATTTCAGAGAATTTTTGGGGTTAGGCTTAAAACCTGACACAGGCTCAATATAAATTTGATATAAACAAAAAAGAAACAACAACACTCATTCTATTATTTAACTTTATATAATCTTTGCAATGTAATTTGCATAAGCAACAGGACTGAAGCAGGAAACACTACTCACCCTTCCTGCTATCTGTTTTGAGAATGCATCCACAAGGTTGTTAATGCCATGCTCCGTCATTATTGAGGTGTTGTAGAGGAACTGCTTGAAGCTGTAGACTTCACCCTGGATGTGGATGTCATCAGGCATGAGCGGATGCCAGTGGTAAAGGGTATTAAATTCAGATGAAATCCGGTTCTGATACTGGAAAGGATGGTTAAAGAGGAGCTCCGGGTCAAATTTAAGCTTAAAGAAGTAGCCGCTCAGGTGTTGCACATATTCCTCAATTATGATCTTGATGGTCTCACCTACAGAAAGGAATGACAAGACCTATAAAAGACGGCTTTCACAAATGTAACCTGATACACATGATTTTCTTGGTAATACTTGAAAGTCGTTGAAGGATGAGTATGAGGATATAAAGTTTTGTGAAGGAAATACAGTTAACGATTTGTGGAAGAGAATTTAATAACAATGCCATGTTTACAGAAAGGGAAACAAAATGAGTAAAAATAGCTGAAAACCACATTTTTCACATTAAGAACCTAAAACACATTCCTATTGTGTCTTTGAATAAAAGTTCCCTCACCAATCAAGATCAGTCTTGTGGTCTGAAAGAGTCTCTCATCATCCCAGTCTGGATGTTCATGCTTCAGAATATCACATACACGGTTGTGTTCCCGAAGCCAAATAGTAGCATACATCATGAGGCCTGGGACCAAACCAAAGGATTCGTGGCCTACAGCGAAGCGATGAGACTCCGGTAAATGGGGTGGATAGTGCATATCCACCTGAACCTCACTGACTGTTGGAGGATAAACTTCATCATCCAGAACCTAAAAAGGACCAGAAAATGTTCATTTTTAAAAACAGAAATATACAGCAGATTAGAGTGTCAGAGAGATTAAGATATATAAATGGTTTAATTACATAATAATGATATAAACCAAAAAAAAGCCTTACCTGATACTTTAGCTTGCCATCCTTTAACAGTCGGAGCTTATGCTGACGTTCTAGTTCCTCCCCATAAATGTGACTCAGATCAACCTGAAGAATGTACATTATAGGACTTACTGAATATGTAGATTCAGTGGTTCAGTGGTTCAATTATCACATGACAGCTGATAAAATGGTAAAAGTCTGTCACATCACACAGCACACAGTCAGAAAAGCAGCCACTGAAGGGTTCAGACTCACCCCATGGTTTTTGCCCTTAGTGAAGGCTGGGCCTCTCTTCATGTCAGTTTTGAAGAACTGGTGTGTGAAGTGCTGAGCAAAGAAAGCAAACATGAGACTGGTGCGCTGTGGATCAGGAATGAACTTCCTCCTGAGCAGGAATTTCTCCACCACGACCTTCACGTCAGGCAGCTCTTTTTTACCTGCAAGAAACCAGGTTAGTAAGACAAAAGCTACACAAAAACATGCTATCAGTTATATTTTTCCTCTAGTACATAAAAAGCTAAGCTCTAAGCTTTTGTAAAGCCCTTCGCACATTCTGGATTGAAGCCTAATTTTGTCATTGGGTTGTACTGTAGGTCACTGATGTAATGGTTCAATGAGATTGTCAAAAAATGCTAAAAAACAGGTTTGGATAGTGACGCTCACCTGCAACTCCCATAGGTGTTGGGCAATCCTTTGGGACAGGAGGTAAAGTACGAGTGAAATAGGACAGATTGGAATAGGCTTCCCAGCTCTTGTAACCATAGTCAGCGTTGAAGGTTGGGGGGCTTTCTATTAAATTGGCACGTGCTAAGTGAAGAAACAAGACAAGGTTGAACATAGTGTCAAAATATATTAGTAAGTAGCCTTCAAATATTTTACAGTCTTCCAGGTAATATACCTACATGTTAAAACATAACGCATGACGGAGTCTTGCAAAAATGGAATGTTGTTGAGGATCTTCCAGAAAGCTCGAAAATGTGTGAGGATGTAGTGCACTGTGTTCGGCGTTGGCTTCAGAGACACCTTCAGCCATGTGAAGAATTCAGCTGTTGAGAAAAACAAAACTTTTTAAAAAACAGTCTGTTTATTTTTTATTAAGCACTGCGTATATATATATAATGCAACAACAACAAAAAATATCTATTTACGAGTCGTGCAGTTTTGTCCGTAGTATCCAGTGCGTGTGCAGTCACACTCGTAAGAGTCTTGTTCTAGAGCTGTACACACACCACGGTTCTCGCATGGCTGCGAGCAACAAGGGTCGGCTGGAACACATATCAAAACCCTGGTTATTTACATTTTTTAATCGAAGACTAATGAGTGAGATCACACAACACCAATACACTCATGCTATTCAGGTGGACATGGCTGGCTAGTTTTAATTCTACACAAGACATTATATATAATGGGGGTAGAATTACACTGAGATTTTTTTTATGAAGCTGTGATCACATCAGAAGATAGAAATAAATGGATCAGTTTAGAGTAAATACAAAAATCTCACCTCCTTTACAAGCCAGGACTCCCAGGGAGAAAAGCAGGAACAGTCCGGTGGTGAACATTCCACTGCTGTTCAGTGTGTGTTGTGCTTTTAATGTTTCCGTGTCCGATGAGCTCTCTCTCTCTCTCTCTCTCTCTCTCTCTCTCTAGCTCTCTCTCTCTCTCTCTGAGTGAATGAACTTGGCTGAGCGCACAGCTTTTATACTACGTACAATATGACGCAGTGATGACTCCCGCCTACTGCGCGTACTGTAACTCCAACGCGGAAACCTCGGCGGTAAGACGCAACAAGTGCGAAGTGATAGTGAAGCAGCGACACACACACACACACACACAGAGAGAGCGCACGACTCACCGGGCAAATTCAGCTACTAAAATCAAAGTGAAGAAAAAGAAACAAATGGAAACAAATGGAACTGTCTGCCCTCCTTTTGATCTCTGCGCGCGCTGCGTAGGAACCGATGAAAAAAGGAACCGATGTTTCTTCCCCATCAATGCGAAGTCAAAAAGTAAAAAAAAAAAAAAAAGAAGAAGAAAAAAAGAAAGAAAGAAAATAGAAATTTATTAAAAATGACTTTTTGTTTGGTTAAAAATGAAGCACAAATGGTATGGAATAGCTAAACTTCAAAATAAAAATTAAATATTTATGTAGTAAAAGAGTTATTTATTTTATCTTGTGTTTTTCCCCTTAAATGAATAAAAAAAAAAGCTTTTTTTCCCCTTTCAGACATTCATATAACCCCTTATCCAAATTTGCTTCCACATATCTGCGTTTGATTAAATAAACATTTAATGTAAAATCAGCATAATACATGATTTTTCAGGAAGAGATTACATTAAAGTGAGCTCTAATCTAGAGCATTGCTAAGGTACACCCTAAAATCCTACTGTTTATTAAACACAGAGTTCTGGAGTTTGTACAAAACTGGACCTTTATAAACAATTTAGGGTGTTAATTTAACATTTTGAATAGTTCACTTTTGAGAAGCTCAGACCTGATTAAGTTTCCACCAATCCAGGGTTTTAGACAGTGGCAACAAGTTGGAGCAAGAACACACTATAGTGTGGCACCTATAGATTACCTGTATTGGAAGGATGCACAACTTCCGGTCTAAAATCCTTATTTGGGTTTAAATGCACTTCCTGTGAGTCATTTGGCCCATCCAAGATTCTGGAGATTAGACTTTGTGAACATGGGCAGGAATCATTAAAATGTCAAACCCCACCTAACTTTAAAAAACAAAACAAAGAAGAATGATCTTACATAATGCACACTTAATTGACATGGCAGATTAAAAAAAAAAAAAAAAAAAAAAAAAAAAAAAATAATTGCTAAAAAAAAAATCCATAACACTACAACAATGTTTTAAGTTAACACAGTTTATGTCCATTAACTGATTAAGAGAAACTGCAATTTTAGAAATTTGATGTAAGGTAAGATGAAGTGAGAATGTTGGTTTATTCCAAGAATGAGCACCTGTCACATACTCTGCTACCCCCTTGATGTCAGATTAAACATGATGCACACCTGAATCAGTCTTGAGAAGTATATTTTGTGTATACTTTATGACATTGATGCAGAATGGAACATGCCAAATCTTAAAATGTTTATAATGAAGCTGTTATAGAATAATTGGCAGCACAGTGGTGTAGTGGTTAGCACTGTCCCAGGGATCGATTCCCCCCCTTGGGGTCTGTGTGCATGAAGTTTGCTTGGTCCCCGGTGCTGAGTGGGTTTCCTCCAGGTACTCCGGTTTCCTCCCAAACCGCCCATAGTGTTTGAATGTTGATGGGAGGTCCTACGGTTTTTGAAAACGGCAATAAATACATAATGTTGATGGTAATCACCACTGGCCTCCACGGCCCCTATAGACTACAGAGGTTCCTAGCTGGATGGATGGATGGATGGATGGAATCATTATAATGAAGCAGCGGTATTAAGTTTCCCTCTAGTGGAAAAAATGGCACATAACATTTCAGTTCTCCTAGGATGTATTAATCCAGTGTAAACTCAGATCAGATGTAGATGTGTGCGTTTTAGATAAAACGTCGACTTTTTTCACTATGAATGCTTTTTAATCCGCAACGTCCTCTACACAAGCACAGTAGCAGCAGCAGCAGTAGTAGTAATGCGCTAAAGGATACACGGAACGCAGGCTGACGGATTTCCTCTACACTGCGCGCATTTGAGGGATGTTTGGTGATTGTGGGCGTGGCCTATCAGCGCGAGGCGCAGCGGCTGCTCCTGTTCCTCAAAGCATGAGCGCACCGTTGTGCGCGCGCGTCTCCAGGCCGAATGCGGGAGTGCTTGCAAGAACGCAGCATTTTTCATAACATCTCCGGGTGAGTACCGTACCAAGAGTGCATGATTGCATGATTGTCCAGTTGTGGAGAGAAGCAGCTATCTGCAGGTCTCCAGGACAGATCAGGGAGGAGAGGAGAAGAGGGAAGTTTTAGATGAGTGCAGAGTTCCAGGCCTGTTTGTGGGCTGTGAAACACTGAAGACTTTTAATTCTTGATAGATTTATGGACTTAGGATTTTAAACACAGCCATTTATTGTTAAGTCATTTAAGAGAGTCTTAGCATTAGTCAGGATACTTTCTGATGTAGATGCATCTTGTGTCCAGCTCAAATAACTGTTCATCTACACCTCAGCTGCTGATATGCTTTACATCAACTTGCCATTACTTCCTTCTAATTTAAACAAATCTTTAATACTATGTAAAGTTTGGCATGGAGCCTGTACACCTGTAGAACACAGGTGCTTCCAACCCTAGTCCACCTCCTCCTTCCTGTGGTGTGTGCTGTAGCAGCTGGTCAGAGCAAGCAAGATGCTTGAACAGGGTCGGGTGGGGATTCATCTCAATTTATTTTTATTTGTAAGCACCTTTAATGATGGACATTGGTGCAAAAAATAGCTCAGTGGTTAGCACTGTCGCCTTGTACCTCCAGGGTCCAGGGTTCGATTCCCTTCTCGAGTCTGTGTGCTTGGAGTTTGCATGTTTTTCTCGTGCTTGGTGGGTTTCTTCCAGGTACTCTGGTTTCCACCCACAGTCCAAAGACATGCAGAATAGGCTAAAAGTCATTCCCAAATTACCTGTATGTGTGTGCCCTCTGGTGGATTCGCACCTCTGCAGAATGCCTTATGCCCTAAGCCTCCCCCTGTGACCCTGTATACAGTATAAAGCGGTATAGCTGGAGTGAGTGAATGATAAATGTATTAGTGTGTATCGAATCAGCAACCTAGAGGTGACGGTGGCAAAGGTGAGGAAGAAACATTAAGAGGAAACAGACTCATGTGGGTGATATCAGACATGATACTGTATGTTGAAATGATTCTGATTCTGATAGTGTGAACATAAACCCCTTCTATAACTGTGTGAAAAAAGTTGAACATTCAGTTTTAGTCCACGTTCCTGAGGTAGCCTGTTAGCTGTTACCTGATGGAGACTTAAGTACAAAATTGTGGCAATTCCATTCCAAAAAGTATTCGAGTGATTGCAGTCACACGCTATCACAGAAAACACTGTTTGTATCACCGGATTGACGTGGGACAGTGAATGAACTCATACCATATGTGTAGAGGCACTGCTGTCTCTAGCATTTAGTCGGAAAATAAAAGCTGTATATGAATCAACAGAGAGGAATCATAGAGTTTAAAGAAAGAAATGAAAGAGGGTAATGTGAAAGGAATGTGAGTAGATAAGAGAAGGGGAAGTGGTCAAACAATGAAAGTGGAATGCCAAATGGGTCATAAAGTGGGGACATGGCAGAGCAGGGTGAAATAGAATGCTGAAAGAGATTTTCTCTTTCATGACTGTTTGTGAATTAATTCAGGTTTGCATTGAATTAATACCTTTCATTAAAATAATATGAGAAACCACTTTGCATGATAATCGGTATTTATTCTCCTAATTTATTCTAGAACTCTTTCCGGGGTCCATCAGCATTTTTTACTTGTCTGTCTCATTTTAATTCAGTTTGCTCATTTGCTACCTCCTTTTTCCAGTTAGCTTCACCATATCACATGGCAGCTACTTACTAAGTAGGGCGAAGTCTAGCATATGTTTCCTGTGATGGACATATATAACATATGCTTCCTGTGAAGTCTGACATAACTTTTTTTTTTTTTTTTACCTGCCGCTCATGCTGCATCACAGCACAGCTGATACACTTGGAAGAAAGTGATAACTGCTTCCTTCTACATGCATGAGAAAGGAGAAAGAGTAATGGCTTTATATCCACTCAAATTTGCACTTTTCTCTTCCCTGTCAGGAACATTAGATGATTGCCACAGACTATGCCTTGAAACTTTTAAATGCCGCGAGTGGCTTCCATGTGCTCAGCGTGGTGCCCCTGGTCTAATATACTGGATCAAACTAAGCAGCTACTTTATTTTATGAATGCTGATGTGTTAGATCTGTAAAATGTAACTGTACAGAGCTGTGATAAACCAGGAGCAGTGCTGGGAATTATTCAGTTAAAACGTGTTCTGCTTGGTCATGGCGTTCAGTGTGAATCTAATGAGTACATTTTCCTCTGACTACTGTTGCAAAGAGTATTATCTTAGTTTTCTCATTTACACACTTCCTCTTTTGTTGCGCTCTTTCTCTCTCTCTCTCTCTCTTGCACGCTAGGTTAGTGACCTTCTTGATACAGACTGTATAATGCCTATAAGAGAGGTATTTAAGTCAAACTGGTACTTGTGATGAAATTTCTGGTGAAAGAAGACTCAAAAGCGATTGACATCTAAGTCTTCAAGCAAGGTACAGTGTTGAGAGAAAAAACATTTGAATGGGGCAAACTACAGTACCTTCTCGCCAACAAAGAAGAGATGCATCTGTCTGTGGGAACTGTACATACAATTATCCTCACTCCAAGCCATTTCAGCGTGTTTGAGCCATTAAAGGAGTTCCTGGAAGGCATTTCAGACATTTAATCAAAAACTTTCTACCTTGATGGTATCCAAGTGCTCAGGGGATTATATAGAGAAATAAAGGGAGTTTTTACTCTCTGAACTACGTTCTGTTACTTTGCACTATCGAAAGTTCTGGCTTGACTTGAACGCCTGTTTTATATTATGTACTGACCCTAATGATTAACATTTTACTATAGACTGACCTTCTTTCCTGTTAAGGTTTTCATATTTATTGTAATAGGAGTACAATTTCAGTTTAGAGATGTAATTCCTGTCTCATAAATCACCCTGGTCTCACGATGACAACTGGATTAACTTCTCATGTGTACACTAGATGAGAATTCCTACTCCCGCAAGATCTCATCATCAGAGGGCCAGATTTTTATGTGGACGTGGGATTGTCAGCCAGTCCTGATCACCCCATGTAGAGCACCACTATGTCTGCCGTTGATCCATATCAGTACATCATCGTAAGTGCCACAAAATTATACTTGTCTTTTATTAACCCTTTTTGCTGAAAATAATGTAGATTTGCAATCACAGTCTGTTTGCAGTAACATATTTTCTACAAACCTTCATATTTTCTCAGAAGGTGTTAGAACCACAGTTAGTGTTAAGGAAGTTATGCAGACCTTTGCATACAACACGATCAGACCTCCAGTTGTATATCTTACATGCAATAGCTAAATAAAGAGTATCATGATACTAAACACATTTTGGAGTTGCACTATAAATGATGCCATGTCTGCGCTTTTTATAGTAACTCCAACACATCCAAAATGTGTTTAGAATCTTGATGTTTATGATTATTCGTCCCTGGTTGTTTTATGAACTACACAAACTGTTCTGTATCACAACTCACACTATCTTAAACAGAAGTACCATTCTGTGGTACTTCCAACAGAAGTGGTTAAGTACCATTAACCAGTAGGGATGGGAATCACCAGGGACCAGCTGATACAAACTGATATCCCGATAAAACTTAAATTATTTATTTATTTATTTATTTATTTTTTACAATTTTCAACAAACTTCACAATTAATTCACTTCAACCACAGAGGACTGCCAATCTGTGAACAGTTGAGAGCACACACCTGTAAGATTATAAAGGAATGGCAACCTTTTACCACCTCATCGTAAACATATGTAAATGAAAAACAATTTAAAAGAATCGATTTTGGAGTCACTGTGGCGATACCTGAATTGCCACATAAAATAATCATGATATGATACTGAATAATTTTTTCCCCCATCCCAACTAACCAATGACAAAGAGTAGGCGCTGTCGCTTGCTTATCCCATTTAGTTTGGTAAACAATCCAATAGCATGACTGATAAGACAAAATAGTTAGGCTCTGAAACATCATCCCCACCTATTTACAGTAAAACAACAGACACAGTGATAGTTTTCGAAAACTACACAATCTCTTGATACTTTATTATCTGGCCATATCCTGTGACCTCTCTTAGCAACAAGGCGTTTTCACCCACAGCACTCTCGATCACATGTTTTTTTGTTTGTTTGTTTTTGCACCACTTAGTGTTAACTCCCAAGGCGTGTGAAAATCCCAGGAGATCAGCACTTTCTGAATTCTCAAACAAGCGCATGTGATATCAACAACCAAAACACGGTTAAAGTCACAGAGATCAGAGTTTGCCTGTTTGATGTGAAGCTGATTTTATGTAATTTCTACGTAAATTCTAATCGTCTGCTTCCATGTAATTGGCTGATTAGTTCACAGCATAAATGTGCAGGTGAACAAGTGTTTCTAATAAACTGGACATTGAGTGTACACGGGCAAAACTGCATTTCGAGATTAAGCTATGTGAGCTGTGATCATCGCCAGGGCAGCAGTGAAGCAAACAAATGCGTGCAAGAAGGGCACTCCTTAATAGAAATAAGTGAATGTTGGAAAAACCTCACTGACACAATGACACTTTATGTGGTGGATGATATAATTGGCATTAAAACAGCCACAAAATGGACATTTTTAAGGGACTTCTAAAAAAAAGTTATTAAGACTTGCCAAATAGGTGTAAATATATTATGAGTAGCTTAATTTTAAATGTTGAATTATATGTAAAACATATCTTGTGATAACCACATGTTCATTTAATGTCCTTTTTAACCTCCTGAGATCCGGATTCTGCCGGTGTGTAGATTGTATTTCCTCCTCTTTAGTTCTCTTTATCTCTTTAGCACTTGAGTATCTTCAAACAGGAAGAAGTTTGGCAAAGCAGTTCTATTATGAGGATCACACAAGGATATACAGACAATATTGGGAGAAAATTGTATGTGCTCATATGAGGACATTCAGGGATCAGGAGGTTAAAATACATTAGCAGAGATGATGTACTTATTTACGTATATAATTTAAAGATAAATATTTTGCTTGTCATAGATTTATCACCCACCACTAAATGCACCTGATGTGTTCTGCTGATATATCATGACTATTCTGAGCTCTTCTGTATTGTAGAGCTTATGTAATGCTTATGTAACTCTTAGATCTGAACTGTAGTTAAATTAACCGACTGACCACCAGGACCAGAAGGATATGAATCGTACTGTTCAGCAGTTGATAGTAGCGACCTCCAGATGACTAACCCTAATATTTCCAGCATTTATAGCAGACCCCCTTATCCAGACGACTTACATTTATCTCATCAAACATCGAAGCAGTTAGGAGCGTTGCTTAAAGGCCTAGCAGTCGAGGCTTTGTGGTGCTGGGGTTTGAAGCCATGACTTTCAGCTCAGTCATCCAACATCTTAACCACTTAGCTAATGTGTATTTATGATAAGAATCCATTAAATTTTTGTAATCTGTTCTAATCCTCATTAACACTACTTGTAAAATTGAGTATGGACTGTTCAGCCTGAGCAAAAAGAAATTACTGAAAAGTTTTTCCATGATGTATTTCTAGAATTTGAAATGAGCAAGAAAAAAAATATTCCCAGGACGCAAAGCCTGCGAAGTATGATACTGTATTGCATCTGAAGCAGGTTAATATTTACAGCCATTCTGTAAAAAAAAAATACAGCATGATATTGTTTAATAAAACTGACATAAAATACTGTTAAAATTGCTGTCTGCTGTTTTACAGTAAAGGCTCTACAGTACAGTGTTTCAGCCAGGGTCTGATACTGTAGTAAATCTAGTATCTTATGCAGGCAAGCAGTTCATTGGTGTTATATGAGATCACACCAACCTGTCAACCACAAGCTGCAAAAAAATATCTCCTAAAAATAAGTCTCCTATCATGTATGCCCATAAAAAACATAAGGACGTCTTGAATTATACTGGTTGTAGATACATATTTTAGAGTGATACAAGTGCTAATATAAAATTTTTATTCTAATACATAAATTATAAAAGCTAATATAATGGATATGGCCTAAAATAAACATTGAGCCACAATTTTTAAGTGCTTTGGTGATTGTTCATTTCATTTTGAAGCTGGATGCTTCAAATGAAAATGTAAATCAAGCATTTAAAATTCAATGCAAAAATATTCAAGCTACAAAATTGCAGATTTAAAATATTTTCAAATGTTAAAAATACAATCTTCATAATTTTTCAACATCACAAATTCAGGTAGACAAAATTCAGGTAATAAAATCCAGGTCGAAAAATCTTTTTAGTACAGGAAGATCAGTGGATTGCTGATTGCTGCGGTCCGTGCCACAGCGTACTTTAAAGTGTGATTCCTGCTCCCTGTGCCGTCTACGTCTCAGGAACTACTTGTCGATCGGAATGCAGCACTTTTAACTAACAGGCTGGGTTGCCAACTGCACAATAAACAGGGTTACGTGTTAAAATCCCCCCCTCCACCGTAAACGCTATATTCAAAGCAAAGCCAGCGCTCTTTCATGCAAACACGAGAGCGATAGGTTTCCTTCCCCTGCGCTCAGTAATATACAGTCACTATTATACTTCCATATTAGATGTTTTAGATGTAATTTATTTCATACAATAAGGATTTTATACTCTGAAATCAACTTTGCATCAGAGATTGTCTTTACATGTGATATTTGCTTGTTACTGAAAGATGTGAGGTTTCTGGAACAGATAAGATGGTTGTCCACTGCTGCACAGACACTTGAACTTTCATGGAAAATAAATTGTGTGTTTGCCTTTGGGCAGCACGGTGGTGTAGTGGTTAGCACTGTCGCCTTGTACTTCCAGAGTCCAGGCTTGATTCCCGTCTCTGTGTGCATGTTCTCCCCATGCTTGGTGGGTTTCCTCCGGTACTCTGGTTTCCTTCCACAGTCCAAAGACATGCAGATTAGGCTAATTGGAGTTCTCAAATTGCCCTGTGATGGATTGGCACTATGTCCAGGGTGAACCCTGCCTTGTGCCCTAAGTCTCCTGGGATAGGCTCCCTGAATACAGGATAAAGTGTTAATGACAGTGAGTGTTTCCTTTTTTTAATTGTCTTTGTGATTTCTGACAATACTGTTAATAGTTTGGAAACTAAATATCAGAATATTTTGTCAAGGTTTTAGGCCCTCCGACTTTCAGCTGTACCCACATTGGCAAGATTTATTAAGTGTAATAAAAACTTTAATAAAAAAGTTCGACGAAGCACACATAGTTTATTTTGCAAATATAGTTTATTTTGCCAGCTAATGTATTCAGTGTACCTATGAAAAGCATTGCGTTAGGAGCAGGGGGAATAAGGATGTGTGATTTAAGATAAGATAAGATAAGATATACTTTTATTCGCCACAGTGGGGAAATGTCTGTGTTAGTAGTACATGCATTAGTATACTTGAATGAATGAATAGCTAACAACTATTATCATATTAACAGAATTACCCACTGATACTGAGTGTTTTATTGTGCACTGCTACATACACTACCGTTCAAAAGTTTTAGAACACTTTCTAACTCCATGATGGTTCCTGATGTTTATTTCTTTCTACATTGTAA
>JAQMYI010000016.1:713039-725324 GCA_030014275.1 Clariallabes melas
ACATGAAGTTAGTTGGTGTGAGAGAAGAGGATGCAGAGGATAGGGTTAGATGGAGGCAGATGATTCGCTGTGGCGACACCTGAAAGGGAAGAGCCGAAAGACAAAGAAAGAAGTTTTACAACTGGGTATGACTAATGTCTTGTGCTGCCGGAGAGAATAAGTATGTGTTGGAGCCATAGGCAGAAAACATTGATGTGGTGATGAACTATCCCTGTGTATTTTAGCAAAAGTGAGGTGGCTTCATCACGCTCGCAGTCAGTGTTGGAAGAGTTGAAGTCGGAATGTTATCCGGCAGCCTCGGTTTTGGATCCTCGGAGAGACCTTTAGGTAGACCACCCCATACTGGACTAGCATACTCGAGAACTGTCCGTATAAAAGTCAAATATACTTGCACTAAAACATCACAAGAAAGTCCTGCTTTTTAAGCAGCACAAAGAATCCAAGACCTTCTGAGTGAGTCGAGGTAAAGATACCATTAAAAACTCTGTGATTGTTAGATTATCAGCATATTTCCCAGGTATAACCGAAGGAGGCAAATATGAATCCAGAATATGATCCTCCCCTAAGGCACACCAGCTAGAACTTGGATAGGGTTAGACATATAGGAGCCCCACGTCACGTTCTGCTCTCAGTTATTCAGATAGTTCCTTACAATAAGCCAAAGGGGTCGTCTGACATGCAAGTCAGCTAAGGAATGTAGTAGTCGAAAATGATCGATTGTGTCAAAAGTTTGAGTGAAATCAACAAAAACAGCATGTATATCCATTTTGGGGGAGCTGTTAAGTGCTTCATGCCAATGCTGCAGAATGTGAATCAAGGTAGTGTCAGTTGATCTATTCCTCATAAAGCCATCGTGCAATGGTTCAATCTTAGTAACTGTATTCTTCAAAATGGCATCTCTGAGGATTCCTTCAAATACTTTTCCGACACAGCTGAGTAGTGAGATCTGGCGATAATCTGCTGGAAAATTAGGCTTTGCTTTTTTGGGAATAGCTTTGACTTTAGCTTCCTTTCATCATTTAAAAAAAATGTTATGCTGGTCGCATGTATTGAAAATATCACATACTGTAACACCAGTGCCAACTCTTCGTAAGAAGTCTTTAGCATCTAAGGAGGAATACAGTCAGGACCAGCAGTCTTCGCTGCTAGTCTAGTCTTAACTTATCCAATACTCAGAGGAGGTACACTCCAGTTTGACTTGCAGGTAACTTGCAGGTAACTGAAAGTTGTAGCTCACATAATTCCACACAGAAGCAAAATGCCTAGCCAGAATGTCACACTCATGTTTTGATCCTGACACACCACATCACTCTTATCTCCTTCCATCCCTATCAAAAAATCTTCACTGATTTAAACTACTGTTTAGGCTTGGAGCATCGCAGTTCCTCAACCTTATGCTGGTAATATTGTTTTTTTGCGTTCTTGATTTTTTTTTTTGTCAATTATTGATTTTAACTTCCTATATCTTTTATCAGATCTTAAATTTCATCAAAGGCTTATCCGTGTTTATAACAGAGACTTTATTTAATGCAAACACAGATAAGCTTTGGATGACTGGAATTAAATCAGCCTTGAACCTTGGAATAAAATCAATATCACTCCCATTTGTGTGCATTTTCCATCCAAGGGAGTAGCCAAAGCCATCATTAAAGGCATGACAGAGCTGGGCAAGCTCAAGCCAAAGTTCCCGTACCTCAGCATGAGGAGATCTGCTGTACACTATCTGGCCCTACATCTTAAAGGTAATGATTGAGAAACAAGAAAGTGACTCGTACACTCGTTAAGTTTTAAACAGTTTGATCTCTTGCTGAATCAACTGATTTTTCCATTTTCTATACAGCACACAATAGCACATCAACATACACTCAGAAGAAGTATAAGAAGAAGCTGGTTCAGTATGAGGAGGACTGTGAGCTCATCTCCTACCTGAGTTCCATATTCAACCAGAACTTTAAGCCTCCTCATGAACTTCCAGCAGATTTTAACCAGAAGCTTCAGAGGTTTCATGCCTTGAAGGATTCCACTAAAACTGCATCAGGACTTCTGCAGCCTGGAGGGAATTAATCAGACATCACAATTTAATGCTTGTTTACAGCAAAATGAAAGTCAAAGCAAACAGGGCGGAGCCAGGCTTACAATTGGCTGCTCGTTTGTTCAGATAAAAGCAACAGCACATTAACTATTGATTTAGGTCTGGGGAAGCAGGCAACACTCTCATACAGTATCTGGTAGTACTGTATACATCTCTGACAATAGAAAATATTTCTGGGCGGGCACAGGAGAAAAGTCCATTTTAGATTTACTCAGAGAGGTTGTTGATAACTGGCTGGATGGAAATACACCACCTCAGCCTGAAGCGGATTGCAACATCAATGTGTGTGTGATGAAGCTTCCCCTCGTCCAAGCTCATTTCACAGTTGTCCAACCTTACCAAAAGCTAATACAGCTCACACTCCATGAAACTCTGTACAAAGTAAGTGATGTTAAACATCATTAATGCTTACTTAGCTTTCCTACCTGCCCTGTGGAGTGGCGAATCGCTAATCATTGTAACCAGCGAGACATGAATTTAGGTTTATTTTGCTTTCGTTAAAGCAAAAATACACTCTGTATTTTTGTACAAATACGCATTGTAAATATCGTGGCAGAACAAGATAGCCATCTGTCAAGTCAATACTTACAGTTCTATAGTGCCTGTTATTTCATGTGGCAATATCTACGCTGTGTGATTAGCTGCTGTATATAGAAATACAGAGAGACCTTGTTTTAAACGAGATGCCCCTGCTAACCAGCAAAACAAAGCATACAGTACAAACCAAAATCAAATTGTTCTTGGTGTTTATGTTTTTTATTTTATCTGTCTTTTAGCTTTTTAAAGCCCTAAGACTGTTCACTTCATACAGAATGTGGCATTCCTCTACTCCACTCTCATCTGTGAACCTTCAACAGCCAAGAGCGCCTGCTGCATCACTTATACACATTCTTCTGCTTAAAAGATCATACTGCTTAAGAGATATGTCAGACACAGTTCCAGACAAAGCACAGATAAGTTTGGCATAACAGCAGCTGGACTTGGAGAGAATCTTAATTCAAGGTGCTGCTTATTATGTCATATCTTTCTGATGTCAATAAAATTCACTTTGAGAGTGAATTATTATTGTTCATTTTGTGCTTTTATATATGAAATGTACTTTGTAATATTTTGCAGGAAAGAATGATGATGATGATCCAGAACATGTTAAAGCCGTATTTATTTCTCATAGGGAATGCTGCTGTTGGGGATGAAGTGAAAACATGCTTTTTCTTAAAGACAATTTCTATCTTTGTATTTTTTGTCCCAGAAAGAATAACGGGCCATTCATTCATTCATGGTGACGCAGGTGTGCCTGGATTAGGTGTGCCAACATTCAATGTCTTTTTTGGGGATTCGCCAGAAACAGCCACAATTCAGATTGAGGATTGCTTTGATATTGATATCCGCATCACCGTTCAGTTGGTTTGTATTTTAGCAGCAGCTTTTTTGTGGAACAGCTATTTGTTGTTGTTACTGTTGAACATTAAATGGTACAATAGACCATAATATACTCAATTGTAAGAAATAAAATGGGAAATAAAAGGCAACTGCATTTACTGCATTTACTGCCATTTTGTTAATGTCCTATAGCTTGATGACAGTGCTGAATTGACCGAGGAGGGAAGAAGAAAGGTTTTTGAGCTTGCTCTGTCTTGGGACCTGCCAGGTGTCTCTCACACAACCAATCAAAACTGTCTGAGCACCTTCTACGCTGTATGTAATGAGTTATTCTTATTCTGAGATATGAATAAGTGCAATTATTTCTTAAAGCAGAAAACTGGTTTCAAGTGATCATTTGAAATGCTTTTACTACAGTAGCGGATAATTTTTGATTATCTGTTTGGGGTGCAGGTCATAACATGAACAAGCCGTTAAGTCAAGCAGCTGAGGCAAGGACTTAAGGAGAATATGGTATGGCCACTTGTGATAGAAAGATCAGATGTTATTCCCTTATTTTTACCAAGGGACCCGGAGACTGCTCCCAGTTGTAAGACCGTGTACACCGTAAAGCACAGGTCTGTTCACTTCTTTGCCAATACTGGGTTATCTGGAACAGGTCTGAGGGAAATACATGAGTCACTGGCATTAGTTTGTAAAGTAAGGTTTATAAACCATTTCTGGTGTAAAAAAGTGAGTTTTGAGGCTGTGTGGTTCTCTGCCATGCTTTGTATTAAATTAATATTAACTCCTAATGTGCATTCTTCATCCAAGGGCGTAGCTAAAGCCATCATTAACGACAGAGCTCAGCATGAAGAGATCTGCAGTAATGATTTAGTCTTCAATGAAAACCAAATCAATGAAAATAGGTAAGCGACTCTTGCTTTGCCAAATATGAGGTCTTTCTTTTTTCTTAAGTACACTGAATATGTTTTAAACATTTCCTTGTTTTTCACATCCTCTACACAGCACACAACAGCACATCAACATACACTCAGAAAAAGTACGAGAAGCTGGTTCAGTATGAGAAGGACTGTGAGCTCATCTCCTACCTGAGTTCTACTTTCACCCTCAACTACAAGCCTCTTCATGAACTTCCTGTAGATTTTAACCAGAAGCTTTACAGGTTTCTTGTCATGAAGGATTCCACTAAAACTGTGTCAGTACTTCTACAACCTGAGGGAATTAATTAGACAACTTAATATAGAGTGGATATAAATATATATAAATATGTTTTTAATAACTTAAAATAGACAGAAGTGAAAGTAAATAAATAAATAAAAATAATCATTAAAATCTCCACACCCCATGTGTACTGTCATTGTTAATTCACTGTATGTGTGCCGGCCAAATTTTGTCTACTGAGCTCATTTCTTTTGAGCATGAGCAAGAGATCAGTTGCTTACTGCTGAAAAAGATTAAATAGAAGATTGCATTTTCAATTCAGCTCCACCTAAAACACTGCCACAATTACTGAACAATTACTGCCACATTTTAGCCAGGTCAGGTGACTTGACTGAAGCCTCATGTTATCTACCATATCTTCACTCAACTGATCTCTTGCTCATGCTAACATCAGTAAGGAAATCATCACTTATTAATTCAGTCATTTGGCTAAATTTCTTGTAATCCATTTATTTTGTTAGACCATTTATGCTTTAAATTTTGGAGTTCTGAAAAATGAATGAAAAATGAAAAGAAGCAGGTGCTTTTTGGTATGCAAGAGGATTAGGAAAAACATAAAAATGTATTTTAGTTCTTACGTAAAAAAAAATAAATAAAAAAGTGGAGTTTATGGTGGCCGTTTGCATCCAATGAATAAACAGAAAAGTGTGTCTGCTAAGTAAAAACTGGAGTTTTAAAAGGCAAAAAAAAACTCCATATCTTGTGTATCTTGTGGTACCATCATGCTCATCAGCATTTGTCATTATTGGCTACTGTCTCCCCAGTCACTGCTGTGCAACTGTGAACATCAGTTACATCAGTTCATTCATAACTGCAGTGCAAGAAAAAAGGAATGCCCCGCTTGTGATTTGTTTTGATTGTCAGATGGACAAAGTGTATTGGAAAGCAAGGAGATTTTTCTAAAGGGTCGGATCATTTTTGACTCACCCTCATGTATATATACGTGGGGGTATCAAAAGGTTTTGAGACTAGTTTTGTAACACGCCCACAGATCACACAACACAGTCACAGGGAGCACTGACCTTCATAAGTCAATGTGCCAAAAGACATCGCCCTTTGTACATCGGGAGCTGTGCAATATTACCACGTGCGTTAATATGTCACAATATGTTATTTCATCATGGACAGCAAGTCAAATGTGAAACTGGGCTCTTCAAGAGTGGAAGAACATCACTGCAAGATGAGAGATCAGGAAGACCTTCAACTAGCTCAATCCCCGAAATTGTCAAAATTATTCAGTAATTTTGTAAGTGCATGATGATTGTCGGGGAACAATCCATATCTCTGCCATTGTCAGTGTGTCATACGGAGTAGTCCAGGCAATCCTCATGTGTGAATTAAACATGGGCCATGTTGTTGCTAAGTTCGTCCCCAGGCTGCTGACCCAGGTGCTAAAGGAACATTGTGTCACAGTCTTCCAAGACCTCCGTCAGCGTGCCATGGATAACCCTTCCTTCATGTTGAGGATCATTAACCGGTGACAAAACTTGTATGTATAGGTACGACCCATAGATGAAACAACAGTTTTACAATTGAAGAATCTCCATGACCCACAAGGCAAGGCAGGCCTTAGTGGTTGGCCTTAGTGGTCTTAGTGGTTAGCACTGTCGTCTTGCACCCCCATGGTCTGGTTTTGATTCCTGCTTTGGGTCTATGTTACAAAAATGTAATTCTATTGCAAATAATTCTGCTTCTTTCAAGATATAAATTCCTAAAAAAGAAAAAGAAAAAAACTAGCAAAATGATCTGCCAATGAAACAAGACATTTTTCTTGCAGTTTAACTAAAATTTTAGGAGAAATAATCTTAATAATCTTATATAAGATTTGTTGTGATCTGATGTTATACAGTTAGTTATAGACGGTGGTAGTGTGTGAATGAGCATGTGAGTGTGTATGGATTGGCACCAGTTCTGGGTGTTGCACCAGCCTTGTGCCCTAAGTCTCCTGGGATAGGCTTTAGGCCCCCTGCAACTCTGAATACAGGATAAAGCGGTATATACATATGATTTAAGGCATTTTCAGCAGAAAAAGGAAGCTTGTAAACAGAGCTAATCTCAAAAACACTTACACACACAGTAGATATTTCAGAGTAGGTGCGACTCAAATGAAAACCCTCTAATTGTTTTTGCACTGTTTATTGCACAAAATATGAGTGTTAAAAGATGTGTGTGTGTTTTTTCACATCACCTCACACACCCTGGAGGACTCCTTGATCTGATTTGCTTGTGCGCACGCGCGCGCTTCGAGCGAAACCGGAGAAGTACGTCATCTCTACGCGCCATTTATTCCGGGTTGCCATGGAAACCGCTCGGCTTGTTTACAGATTGAGGCGCAGTGGTTAAACATGCCGTTTGTAGCACAGGTAGAAATTATTGGGTTGTTAAAAACGCCTCATTTTCATGCGGCTAAAAGTATTGCCGAGGTAATTATTAATAAATACATCTGTGGTTAATTTTCACATCTGTAACTGATTAAAAAAAAAAAAAATCTTTATGTATTCATATCGATTCTTAAATGTTCTCTTTTTAATTCAGGCTTTGAAACAAAAATTCCCAGCTTCATTTGCTGATCCCTCCATTCACCCGATGCTTGAAATAGACTGGCAGGTTTATATAACCAATAAGAAAAAGGTAAGCTTCACTCCTGTGTATGGGTTTAATGTTGATTTAGTGAAGGTCATGCTCAGAGCATTGTGGTGGCAGGAGCTCAGGGGGGAGATGTGGCAGTACGCAGGGAATGTGGTGTGTCTGCTGAATGGGATTGTGCTGGGAGATGAGAAGCAGCTGAGCCTTTGGGCAGAGAACCAGTGGACTTTCAGCTTTTTTCGTCCACAAGCACTTTACACAGCTCTCGCCCAGGAGTGCTACACCGAACACCTGCACAGCACAGGGGTGAGTACACTCAGAGGGCTCCAGCGGTGTCACTCTGCCCTCTCCATCTGACACGCTCACATGGATACACACCATGGATGTGGATACACACCATGCCACTGTGTCTGTATCAACACTAAACCGACAGGCAAATACACACTCATATACACTTTGGCCAGAAGTATGTGGACACCTGAATGTGTCACCACAAATCTCCACAGCAATGGTCCACAATCTGGAAAGCAATATAAAGACTTCCCGGAAGAATAAGGCTTATTATAGCAGCAAAGGAGAAACAGATGAATATTAAAGTCCAGGGATTTGGAATAGGATGTTAAACATGCGGGTGTCCACAAACTTTTGGCCATGTAATGTCTGTACAAAAGGACAGCATAAGGAGCCTCCTAAAATTATTTTAAATTGCCCACTCAGGATACTATGCCTGATGATATTTCCTCGAATAGATTACAATATCTGTTTACAGTGTCATGAAAAAGGCTATCCTTTTTTTTGTCATACTTAAATGATTCAGATCAACAAAAAATTTATATTATACAAACATAACCTGACTAAATACCAAATGCAATTTTTAAATGATAATTTCATTTATTGAAAGTAAAAAGCTGTCCAAAACTGCCTGGCCCAATGTGAAAAAGTAATTGCCCCGAAACCTAATAACTGCTTGGTAGCAGAAACTGCAATTAAGCGTTTGTGATACGTGGTAATAAGTCTTTCACATCGCTGTGGAGGAATTTTGACACACTCTACTTTTCAGAATTGTTTTAATTCAGCCACATTGGAGGGTTTTTGGACATGAACACCTGTTTAAGGATCTCAATCAGACTTTGACTAGGCCACTCCAAAATCTTATTATTATTATTGTTTTTTTGAGCCATTCAAAAGTAGACTGGTATAATATGGCACGTCGCCCAGGTCCTAGAGCTGTAAAGTAGGTCCAGACGATCACACTACAATATTTGACTATTGCTTTGATTGTTCTTTTTATGATGTTTCATTTTACATCAGATGTAACAGGATGCACACCTGCCAAAATGTTTGACTTTGTCTTATCAGTCCACAGAATATTTGCCAAAAAGTCTTGGGAATAATCAAGATGTTTTTGGCAAATGTGAGAAGAGCCTTCTTCTTCTATACAGCCTTTATATGTTTTATATATTATAACTTACACTTGTGTATTCTTTTGTGCATTGTGATTTTTCACCACTGTAAACTCTACCTTACCCCCAGGGCAAGGCTTCACCTACCCTACCCTACTCTAAGAACAGCTGCTTTTACTACAATATCATCACTAGAGAGCAGATATAAACTACTGATCGCTCATTAACAGGCTGAATGAAAATCAGAGGCTTGCAGCTCAGGAAAATTTTAAACATCTTTTTAAAATCCTGTTCAATGTATTTTAATCAACAATAAGGCTTTCATGGCAGCACGGTGGCTTAGTGGTTAGCAATGTCGCCGTGCATCTCCATGGTTAAGGTTTGATTCCCGCCTCAGTTGTGTGTGCACGGAATGTGCATGTTCTCTCCGTACTTGGTGAGTTTTTTCCGGGTACCCTGGTTTCCTCCCACAGTCCAAAGACATGCATAGTAGGCTGATTGGAGTTCCCAGATTGTCCGTAGTGTGTGAATGTATGTGTGAATGTTGACCGGAGGTCCTACTATAGTTGCAAAATGGGAAAAAATACAATAGTCACTACTGGCCTCCACGGTCCCTAGTTGGACTACAGAGGTTCCTAGATGGATGAATGGAATAAGACCAGCCAACAGCTTCAAGTCACATGCTTAAACAAACAAAAACATGCAAACTTTAATAAAACTAAGAATCTTCTTTTGGCCACTGATGTGAGTGGCAGCTCTGTAATTGACTTTGGTATCTATCTATCTATCTGTCTATCTGTCTGTCTGTCTATCTATCTATAAATAACAGTAGAGGGCAGTGGTGTTCTATCTTTCTTTATTGTTGAACTCAATACAGTAGTATGCTGTTAATCAGGCGTGCCATCCATCGTTACAGCATGTTTTTGTATATATGGATGTTGTGATTGGAGGCGAGGCAGCTGGGCGACTGCTGTTTGAGGTAAGTTCCACTGAATGACTGTAAGGACTCTGCTGTTAATTTATTATTATTATTTTTTAACCACATTGTTATATTTGGGCATTGTGATTATAATGTTTTGTGTTTCCTCAGCTGTTCTCAGATCTGTGTCCAAAAACATGTGAAAACTTTAAAGCCCTGTGCACTGGAGAAGCGGGGACCTCTCGGAGCGGACTGTCACTCTGCTATAAGGACTCCTTATTCCACAGAGTAGTGCCTAATGGCTGGGTGCAGGGAGGAGGTACATACTGTACATACATACTCTCTCTCTCTCTCTCTCTCTCTCTCTCTACTCACACAGACCTCCATTGCTCCTGAGCCATTTTCACCTTGTAACAAATCTTAACTGACCAGTTACACCTGATTGTTGTGTTCGTATTGCAGACATTACAGTAGAAAGGAGAGGTGATGGTGGGGAGTCAATCTATGGTCCAATATTTGAAGGTACAGGTTTAATGTATGTGCACTTGGCCACAAACCCTTAAAAACAAAACTAGACCCCATGATAACTTGTATACAGGTGCGTCCTGGTAGTTCATAAATATTTTACCATGTAATCATTTGCTATGTTTGGGAAAGCATTAATAGTGTCACCAAAAAAGTGATTGTATATCACAGACTAGCTTTAGGTCTGGCAGGTGGCAAAGTGTTTGAAAGTTTCTTTCGTCTTCGGCCCCTTTGTTGTTTCATCTTTAAAATATTGAAATAGAATTAGCTGAAGAAAATATTGTCTAAAAATGTATGTAAGATTCACAAAATATTTCTATGAGGTGGAAAGATTACATTCTTCAACCTACATTCTCAAACTATCTAAAATAAGATTACAACAAACCAAATATGAGATTATCAATCTTATTTTTAGTCAAATGTTACTAAAACTGCGAGCATTCTATTGCAGATAATTTTGCCTCAAAACTAGCAAAATCATCTGCCAATGAAACAAAAAATTGTTCTTTGCAGTTTAACTAAAATTTGAGAAGAAATAAGATTAATAATCTTATATTAGGTTTATTGTAATCTTACATTAAGAAATGATTGATTGCTAAGATGGCATCACAGTGGCTTAGTGGTTAGCACTGTCACCTTGCACTTCCGGGTTCCGCGTTTGATTCCCAAGGTCTGAGTGCATGGAGTTTGCATGTTCTCTCCGTGCTTGATGGGTTTCCTCACACAATCCAAAGACATGCAGATTAGACTGATTGGCGTTCCCAAATTGCTCATGGAGTGTGAATGAGCATGTCAGTGTGTGTGTGCCATGCGATGGATTGGCACCCTGTCCAGGGTGTACCCCTCCACATGCCCTAAGTCTCCTGGGATAGGCTCCTGCGACCCTATATACAGGATAAATCGGAATAGACGATGAGATTGATAAGATTTTTTGCAGTGTGGAAACATGTTGATCAGATAAACAGCAACTGCTCTTTTTCCAGATGAGAATTTCTCTGTGTCTCATGCCAAGCGAGGCATCCTGGGTATGGCCAATCAAGGTGCTCACACTAACAGTTCTCAGTTCTACATCATACTCCAGCCAGCCCTGTGGATGGACAGAAAATATGTAGCCTTTGGGTAGGTGTTTCAGCCATGCTATCGTGGATGGTTGCCAGTTCAGATACCACATTATGGTGGAGAACTTGATGTAAATTTTACAAATACATTCTATACATTCACTGTTGTAGTTATGTATTTTACATAAAGGATGGGTATAAAACCAGGCTTAGTTACACATTATAACACAGACAAGACTAGAATCCATCAAAGAGTCTTGGTTTGTAATAAACCATCACTTAAACACACCCAGTTAACCTGCAGATTAGTTGAATCAGCTGTGTTTGGGAATAAAAATCCCAGAACAGTGCTGGACACTGGCCCTTTAGGCTTGGGTGTGAACAGCCCTCATATCTAACCTCAGGAGACAAAAATAACAAGAAGCATGACAGATTTCCCTTTAATGCTCTTTTTCATTAAAAGTAAACAAACACTTAGAAATTAGCTGGGGGAAAAATAAGTACACCCTTCCTCCTTTCATAATCATTGAGAAAGTAATTAACAGACAAGTATTCGTGATGAAATGCATGAGATTAATTAATCATCAAATAAATCAAAGTGATTACTTACAGTACACAAAAGTAAATTAGTTCTGGAGGTCTAAGGTTTGTGTTGACATCATTCCATCAGCCCTGACCTCAGACAAGCAACTGTTACTTCCTTCTCCTAACACTTTGAACCTTAGCATTCAATAGGGAGACTGTTGAGAGCATTAAGACCATTCTAAATCCTCCCAGCAAATTCAGTCCCAAGCACTGGTTACAGCTAAAAAAAAAAAAAAAAACAATAACATCAATTGTAATTTTATGTACAGTACCATACATACGAATGAGTTCGATTATGAGAACTCATTCGTAAGTCCAATTCGTTCATAACTCCAACAAACATTGTCTAGGTACTAGGATACTAACACAATTGTACACTCACCTAAAGGATTATTAGGAACACTATACTAATACGGTGTTTGACCCCCTTTCGCCTTTCAGAACTGCCTTAATTCTACGTGGCATTGATTCAACAAGGTGCTGAAAGCATTCTTTAGAAATGTTGGCCCATAT
>JAQMYI010000016.1:731031-743555 GCA_030014275.1 Clariallabes melas
CACACACACCCACCCACCCACACTGGTTCGGGGACTGTACACCCAGATGGTGCGTTGGTGAATGCATGAGCGTGTGTGTGTGAGTTCACTGCTCCATCGCCTCCGAGTGCGCTTTCTGCGCTGCTGCAGACGTGTTTCCGCGTTGCTATAGTAACCACGCCGATATTTCACATGCACGAACCTGATCAGCTCGTTCTGTACGGAGAAACCAGTCCATCACAAACAGCGTCTCTCTCTCTCTCTCTCTCTCTCTCTCTCTGTGGTCACTGCTGGTGTGACTCTTCTTTGTATTGGTTTGTTGCTTCACAGCTGTTTGATGTTTAATTGTAGCAGTTTGTAACGGTCTTCTTGTCTTTGTAACATAAGAGCTCATGTCTTAGGGGGAGCAGAAGTGTGACGTGTAGCACAAGTACAAGAGCAATCAGACTGAAGTAGTTTTTGTAAACTGCTGAGAAGAGCCTTTTGTCACTGATGCCAAATGGTGTGTGTCCCTGACCAAGGGAAGGGGTGGGCAAGGATACACGCAAGAGCATGCACGCACAACTAGGAGACCTCTAGCAATCCGACCCAATGTGTACTGTAGGTCTGTGCCATGTTGTATAATTCCTGATAATCTCTTTTTAATGCTCGTGGAGCAGTATGTGTGATGTGTAAAGCATGCAGGATGTGGTAGTGGGTATGTGGATGGGCACACAGCATTTTAGGTGGAGTCCTGTAAAACCAATAAAATGTCATTTGTATAGTGCTTTTAACAATGGTCATTGTTACAAAGCAGCTTTACAGAATCAAAGAAAAATATAGTTGCAAGCAATGATGAGCAAGCACCCTGTGCCATAATGCTTGGGCCCTAATTGGGGAAATGTGTATAAATCAAAATGTTCAGATTGTCCCTGATGAGTAAGCTGAGGGTGATGGTGGCAAGGAAAAACTCTGAGTGGGCAATAGGAAAAACCTTTAGAGGAACTAGACTCTAGACCAGATGAGTGTTTGCCATTTTGGATGTCCCCTGTGTAACGTATGTGTGACAAATAAAGGCTTAACTTAATCAGTGTGTAGAGTGGGGGCATTGGTGCCTCAGTGGTGGGTCACTCTCCTGCCATGGGGAAGGCCTAGGTTCAAATTCCACTTTATGCCCAAAATCCAGCTACTGTTTGTACTGCCCATCCCAAGCCTGTATAAAATGAGGGTTGTGTCAGGAAGGGCATCCGACATAAAACCTGTGCTAAGTTGGGTGCAGATCGGATGGTCTGCTGTGGCGTCCCCTCAACGGTAGGAGCCAACACACTAACAACAGTATAGGGTGCGGTGTAATACTCCGGGGTGGATGAATCATAAAGGTATTAGCTCGCCGGCTAAGATCAAACGTCACTTCAAAACTTGATGAGGCTAAATAAGTAGCTAGGTAAGATCATAACACATGGTAAGTTAAACATGTGCATTAACAAGGAGTATGAGAAACACCTTGCACTCTAAAAAAAAAAAATCAGAAGTTTGTCTACTGGATTCGGCTCATGTGTGATGTCAATAAAATAGGGCTGTTAATATTAACGCGTTAACACAATCGATTAATCTAGAAATTTTAACGTTACTATTTTTGAAGACCAATTAATCAAACCAATTTGACCCTAATGGCATTCCATAATCGCAGTGCGGTTAAACTGCGAATTATAAGAAGACTGAGGAAACATCATCAGGTGTGCTGAACAGCAAATTTCATTATGAAAAGCTTCTAGATGAAAGTTTGGATAAGTTGTATTGCTCGAATTACCTTAAGAGAGTACTAAGTTTACAAGAATACATTAAATGCAAAGAAAGGCTATGAAAGTCATGAAAGTAGCTTCTGCAAACTGCATTGCACTTTCTATAGACCAATGAAAGTAACTTACAGTAATGTAACAGTACACCTAATCAGTGACGAATGGCAACTGCACTGAACAAATTTACTCTGTCTGAAGCATGCACTAGCCAGTTGTTAGCCAAGTGGAAATGGAGATAATGGACATGGTGACCGCTATAGGAACACACAAGGCTCACAGTATGATTGTTGCTGCAATGAGTTTATCATTCGACAGATTTGAATTTAACGTGTTAAATGTTAATGTTTGAGATATTTTAAAACTGCATAATGTTTCCTCTAACCAGTTTGTCATGCATTTCTTTATTCCAACATGGCATATTTATAATACAATAATACGAGTAAATCTGAGTACAGTGGTACCTTGGCATACTAATTTAATCTGTTCCAGAGACGAGTTCTTAAGGTGAAAATTCGTATTGCGAGATGTGTTTTCCCATAGGAAATAATGTAAATGCAAACAGATCCCAAAAATATTTACAATATTACCAATTTCCAAAACTATAATCATATTTTTGCACATAAAAACAATCAAAACATTTATGGAAAGACAGGTAAATGAAGTAAAGTATGAAAAAGTCAATAAACCTTAGTTAATCTTAATTTATGATTCCTCTTAACACGGCTCCCTTTTCTTCTTGCTACCGTCTTTGCTAACTTTCTTGGGACTCGAGGTGCTACGTCTTCGCTTAATCTTGGACAAAGTGCCGGGGGAAAAAAAAAACACATTTTATAAACTTGCTCTGCTTGACTTTCCACTGACACAAACAAGTTTAACCTCACGTTGAGTTAAGTTTGCATGCTGTAAATGCTTTGCCGATGCAAATTTCTTGTAAAATTTCAATTCTCATAGCGAAAATTTGTTTGGGAGGGCGTTCGTATACGAGGTTAAATTGTATTTTAAAATTGTGATTTAATCAGTCCATGACTGTGAATAATTAGATAAAATGTAATCGATTGACAATACCAAAATAAAACCCATTCCTCAGTGCCGGTGTTTTCATTTTCACGCGACTTGTTTACCCATGAGGACGAGGCGACTGTGTAGGTGCAGGAGAGTTAAACGATTGCTTTAAGCTCTAGATATCTTTCTACTGATGTGCACGGGTCAGTGAATGTAGTGCGTCAGGTGCTGGCATTCAGCGTAAGTGTCTTCATACGCTGTAGTTCCAGTGCGACGCATGTCACACACAGGACAATCGTAAACTAGCAACATGTAAACAAGAGCTTAAGTTTTTCCCCAAAACTGTTCTCGGAGTTTTTATTCCAATGAGCAGGCAGAGAAAGTCTCATGGACTTGTGTTCATAGAGGAAGTTACATGCACCAGATTGCAGTAGATAAAACACCCTTCGCCAAACAGATAAAGAGTAAAGGTATCTTGTGCACAATGTTGTCTGACTGGTTTAACCCGACTCTGTGTGTGTGTGTATTCCTGAGATCTCTGCAGAGAACTTCTTTGATTTTCATCTCAAACAGCTGTAATGTGTACTATCTGTTTCACTTCAGAAAGAGTTCAGAGTCTACTATTCTTTGTTCCACTTCATGTCATGTAGGTGACTCTTATTTCCCTTTTTCTTCAGAAACATGGAACTGGTCTGATGATTATTGTGTGTTTAATGATGAGAAGAAGCATATGATTTGAAAGCATTTTGGCCAGCAGGAGGATGTTTTTTGTCATGCTCTTGGATGCAACTCAATTTTTGTGTAAAAGACTGACGCTCTCATTTGCACAACTTTGTCAGGCTTTTGAGGCATTCGGTTTCAGACTGTACTGACACAAAAGCAGGCCAGATGGAATAACAAAGACATTCTTTCCGCTTTCTTCTGTATACCAACTTTTTTTTTTCCCTCCACTTTTCCCAGCAGCAACTCATCTTATCTGCCTTTTTTAGAACTTATTTTCAACCTTAGGCTCTGTTTAATGAAGATGATCTCGGGTACTGACAGACAGACAGATGTGATTTAATAAATTTTTTTTAAATCTGGCTGTTCTTTCTCTTTAGCGCCGGTTGCAGATAGTGCTTTAGAGCGAGAGGTGTGTTTGTTGTGCTTTGAATCGTCGCGTGTCCAAGGCTTTCCTGCTTTCTAAATATGCAAAATTTTGCATCCTACATTTTCAGCTTAGCTCGAGTCATGATTTTAGCCTTGCCTCTGAGAGATTAGGTTTTGTCTCACGGCGAGCTTCATGTACGAAGCTACAGGAGGAGCGGACTTCACATTGTTCGCTGTGTTTCAGATCACGTCTTGGCTGAGATGATTAGGTGATGAGTGTAGTACAATATACTCTTCCTATGATGTTTACTGTATGCATTCATTTGTCTTTTCTCTTGGTAACAGTATTTTCCATGGTTACTCCACCCTTTTACTTTCATGCACACACACACACACACACACACTCCACTGTGCACAAGAGCCGGTTGAACACTCAATGATTTGTGAAAGCCCACACATTCTTGTCCTGAGTCATGAAAATTCTGCCCTGATCATTAAAATCAATGGTTTCACTTTTGCCAAATTGTTAAATAATACTTTCTTTTTATAAAGTTCCTCCATGTTAGTTTGCATGAAGTGATGTTTTAGTTGAAACATAGAGATGAGCTCTTGTATGTCTGAGTCTGTAAAAGTGATGGAACAAGAATAACGAGTTGCTCCACAATTACTTAATAAAGGTGAACTTAACTGGTCTAAAACACCACGTGTATCCTGATTAAAGCTGTGACCAGTAAAGATGATGAGCGTTAACACCTAAAGTAAACGGTTTATTCTTTAGCTGTTTAACAGCGTGAGCAGCGTAGAGGTCTTCAGCAGACGCAGGTCTGTGGGATTTGGATCCGTAGCTACTGTTTTTCTGAAAGAATGGCTGGATGAATTCTGCATGGAACATTTCTTCAGCTCTGTGGTCAGTCGTTAGGCCGAGGTTTATCCCGTGCCCAGTTGGGGTTTCTTGAGCTCTGAAGCCCATTTATAAACGTCCTGGTGAGGGAGAAGTCTTCATGTAGGAATAAGCAGAATGTGATTACCGTACACCGTAGTTACACTTTTACTGCAGGAAGTGTCTTGACTGACAGTCGAGTCTGTGCTGAGTGAGTCTGAGGTTTGAAGCCGCTGGAAACTTCTGATAACTGCTCTCTCTCTCTCTCTCGCTCTCTCGCACATACTTTTGTTATCTTTCCTATACAGTTTAGCTCTTCGGCTGCTTTTTCCTACAAATGTCTGCACCCCTTTTCCAAAAGTTCCCTACACTGATCAGCCATAAAACTAAGAGCGTTGAAAAACACGTGTCTTAGAACCGTAAAATAAAGTTTACAGAAGCCTCTTGAGACCGAGGCTGTGTTTGATTGCCCTGTCTGTGGTGCTTCGGGGTGGAAACGTACTTGCTGTTAAACCATGCGTTGGCTACGCGAACTGGCAACGTCATCTGCGTATTTGTTACTGGATGATTCCAAAAGGGGGGCGCGATGGAGAATTTACTCACAGTAAACAAACATGGCGACACTTAAGTTTCCATGTTAGCATTTAGGATGGTACTTATCTCACGCGTACTGCCCACTGCATCTCGCGCGGAGTTGTTACTTTCTGCTGACGCGCACATGCTACGCACTAAACAAACGCAGGAGACATTAGGCAGCCATCGTGTGTGAGCATACAGGGATTTCCTCTTTTACTCTTACTGTTGTGCTGATTTTAGTTTGAGATGTTGTCAAGCTGAGACACTCCTGTTTTTTTTTTTTTGTTTTTGCTTTCTATTCTGAGCATCCTTGCAGTATATTTATTATAAACCTGTAAGTGTCAATTATTGGACTGTTCAGTCTCGATCAGGAGATTCTCGTTTCATGTTTAAAACTGAAAAGTTGAATCTGTTTCACAGTAACACGCCTTCCTGTTTACTATGTGGTGTGACGGAGTTCTGAGAGATAAGGGTGTGTGCACCGTTCGTTCACTAAACACCTGTGCTTTAAGACGGCCCAGCTGTGGGATTGAAGGCTTTAGTCAGTTTTGACCTCAGTGTGACGGCGACCTGCTGGTTCCGATGTTGATGAACAAAGATTTCACGTAGGAGACGTACAAACTTCCCATGAAACATTTTATAACTTCATACCTGGTGTTTTGTTTAATTCCACCTTTAGTTGATCGTCTATTGTTTTCGGCCACATGAGCGGAAGAGCTGCGGTTCAGAGGGAAGTGCGGCGGACTGAGATTCATTAAAGTGGTTTAACCTGGGTTACTGCGGCTCCATGTGGAGTGTGTGTGTGGGGCCAGGGCTCCCTGGGTGAGAGCAGTGTCTGGTCTACTATTTACTTCTTTTTATTCTTCGTTCCACAAGTTCTAGAAACCACCGGAGGAAAAGCGCTAAAACTGCAAAGCCCCTAAGCTCGAGCATAACGGTGTAAGTAAAGCTCAGAAATCTCACAGGTAAAACTTCCAGGTTTTATGGCTTTATGCTGGCTACGAACATTAAACGTGTTAAGCATGTCATCGTTCATCTCCCTTACTCTGATCTTATTAATGCTCTTGCATGGTACTTGAGTACCATGACATCAGGGCACACATTCTCCCCACTCTGTGTCAGCACCTAGTGCGTAGGGCTAGTTGTCTCCACTGGTCACTCCCTTCCCTGCCCCTGTAACAGGAACCCTTCTCGAGTTGTGCACTCCTTCTCCTCCTCCCAAGGATCCTGCTGATTCAGCGACTCTGTGATTCATCAGTTCACTAGTGATGAGTCTCAACTACTTTGAAATAAACCGATGAGCACAGCTGCAGCTCTGAGTCTATCCATCAGCTGGGGGTGAATGATCTGCCCCTCTCCCTAAAACAGCCGCCGCTAGCGTGTGTGTCCTGAGCTACTGCAGCATGCCCCAACTCTTTAAGGCAGATCGTGCAGTTGTTGCGCAACATGGACTCGTCATGGGTTCTTGTGTCCTTTGACTACATGCTTACAACAGATCTGCACTATTAAAGGTGTTGAATTTTCAGTCTGCCTGTGCGCAGCTGGTGCAGTCTGTCTACGTACTGCTCCTGCACCCGGTCTCCTGTTATGCTGCCGTCGCTGTAGAGGGACGTGCTCTCAGGACTCGGATGCATGTTGCTATGGAGCTGTGCGTGGGGTTGCTGTTGTGCTGTATGAAGGAGGATCTGGATCATGACACCAACACGTGCAGATCCAGAGCTTTTATTTATTTATTTATTTTTTTAAACAGAGAGTAGAATCTTAGTTGTTTCAATATTTCTGCAAGAGCATGTTCACGTCAGCCCTTTAAACCCATGCCTGTGGAAGACTAAAGCCAGGAAGGTTGTTTGTTCTTATGGTTAGGTTGCCAAGGCAACAGAAGAGTGATGTTTTCTGCAATAGATTAGTGTTACTGATGATCCAGTGTTTTTCAGTCAACATGTTTCGAGTTAGGAAGGCAACAGTGCCATGCTGGATGTGAGCTCATCATCTACTGCACAGCCAGGCAAAGGACCCTTACAGGGCATTATTCAGTGTTTCCTCACTGAGGGAGTTGCAGCTTTTTGGAGAGCTGGGACACTGCCGGCACGTGTGGTGAAACACACACACACACACACACTGAAAACACATCATTGTTTTAAATTGAACAATGAGTGAGAGCTGCTACGTGACTCCTTGCTCACATTAGAGTATTAGAGCAGGACAAAAATATAAAGAGAGAGGGGAGGATTTAACCCAGATATTACACATCATTTGTGTAGATCTTTTAGGTTCTACAACAGGTTGATATCAGTAAGAGCCTTACATGGCTGAAGACCTGGTAAAGTAGATCACAGACACGATGCCATCACAACGATCTCTCCGTCCGTGATGTTATACTGGATATCCGCTGTTCAGCTACAAGCTGGAAGGACGTTCATGGACAGATCTTGTTACCTTCTGAAGGAGACGGAGTGACAGCACTGCGAACACACATGGTGCTAATATGCGACTGTTGCTTTTATTGTGCGAATGTGACGCTCACGTGACCGCAGAGTGCCACCGAAAGCATGTTTACACTCCTGTTCTTCTCCAGAAGTCGATACAAAAGAAGGATGGAAACTTTCCCTGTTTGTCGTCATGCTACACCTGAAAGCCTGAAAAGGTTCCTGTATGGAAACATGCCTTTTGTCTCTTTATGGATTTAGTTTTTTTTGTTTTGTTTTGTTTGTTCTGCTCATCCAGGTGATCGTGCAGCTGTTAATCCACATCAGCTCCACAGCCGTGTTTCTCATGGAGAGAACGGTTCCTCATGCCCTCTCTATCTTGATGTGCTCAGTGACCTTTCATGGCATTTCAGATAATCTTCCAGTTGGAATGTCTGGAATGGGAGTACTGGAAGGATCACTGGTCACCTTTTGACAGCAGGGCCAGCTCATGTGCCGGAGCGTGACACGGGCCAGGCGGAACCACATGCCACTTTTCTTGGTCTGAAATAAGAAACCAAACCTTCAGTGGTTATGTTTTAGCTGCCCCTTAGTCAGTTTAGAAACTTGTGTGAGAAATAATGCTAGTGTCGCGGTGTGTCCCCTCAGGCTGCGGTAACATTTAACTGGACTGAAGAAGAGAAGTGAAGGAGTCGTGTTTTCAGCTGATTTTTCACTCTGTCCTGTCGTTCTTGGCACAGATCTGCTTTCTCCAGCGGCCCAAACGCCTTGATCCTTTTCAGTTCCTCGGATTTTCACTCGCTTCCCCTCACGGTCGTCTTCTGCCTGCCAACTGCCCCAGGCTCCGCCCCCTCTTATTTCTGCTCATTTTGGCCTTTTCTGCTGGATCTCTCTCCCGTGCGAGTCTGGAACAGGTGGTCTCCGAGATCCCATCTGTGAAGAACAGCTGCCCTGTGTTCACTGCCCCTACACACACACACACACACACACACACACACACACAGAGAGCGTCTTTATTCTATGCTCTGGCTTATGTTACCTTTCTGTTAAACAGGGCTTTGTGACCCTTCTCTAGGAGCATGCTGGCTCGTGAGCTGTAAACACTCCTCCTTTCGCTTTTTACCAGTTCACTAGTAACTCCTCACTAGTGTAGATCAGAACACACAGGGGGTTAAAAGTGCTCTTCAGAATACTTGGCAACCACCTGGATAAGTGCATTTCCTCACCAGCTCACCCAGTTTAAGCTGGATTTAATTCTACTGCTTCCTTTGAGGTTGAAATTTATTTATTTATTTATTTATTTATTTTAAACTCGTGCATGTGATGTAACATGACCCAGAGAGCACAGCGCTGATCACGCATCACACTGACCACCTCTCTTATCTGCTTAGTCTACATTCATGGAGTCTGCTATAACTAACACACACACACACACACACACACACACACTCCCATCTCTTTATTACATTGGACACACAGCAGGACGTCTCCGAGCGTCTCTGGTCATCGGCCTCTAGCTCTCTGAGCTTTTACGTGCTTCTTCCCCCTCGGTTTTAACCAGCAGTCACATGTTATTTGAGATTTCAGCTGTTCTGGTCCTGTTGAGCCTAAACGCCTGCTTGTCCCCTTTTGGGGTGTGTGTGTGTGTAGGGGGTGTTAAACAGGTGAGTGTCAGTAAACACACTTCATCTCAGCGTCCCCCCCCACGGTACACTTCAGTGAAGGCAGTAGCGAGGAACTGTGCGTCGGATCGGACTGGTGTCTCGTCCGTGTGTCCAGCGACGGCCCTGACGAACTCCCGAAGCATCTGTGGTAGTTTATTCTCCCCTCGTTATTTAACAAAAGCCTCTGTATTTTAGACGGTTTAGTCTACACACACAACCGCCACACCGTGTCCCATCTACCATGCAACTATGACTTTTTTTTTTTTCATATGGATCGTGCTCCTTTTACGTGACTCAGGATGTAAAACCTCACAGTGAGCTAGCGCTAGTAGTGCGATGCGAGTTTGAAGCTGCTATAACGTCTAGTCACGTCTGGCTCAGCGGCGCATGCTTCTTAGCCATTTTGTGTGTGTTTGTGTGCATATTGGAGGAGTTTATTCTTTTACTGTAATATGACTGTATACAATTATCACGCTGTTGTTTTTCATTATATTTTGTGTGTGTGTTGAGACTCGACAGGGAAGCAGCAGTGCAGTAAAGTCCTCTTCACCTCTCTGGGTGTTTGACGGCATACTAAACACTCCTGCTCCCTGCGTGCTGCCCGACTGCAGCGTCCTCAGAATGTTAACCAAGCACCTCTCCTCCCGTCCTGGGCCCGGGCGCTCTCTCTCTCTCTCTCTCTCTCTCTCTCGTTGTGTTTCTCTCTCGCGCATGCGTTTTTCTCTCTCACACACACTCTCTAAAACCAAATCTGTCTCTTTTTAATGTAGTTTTTCTTTCTGCTCCAAAGAGAACAAAAGCTTCGCACAAGACCGCTTTTACCCCCAGTGCCCTTAATTAATCAAGAATTTGCTATTGATTACGACGATTGTGAAATTTCTACTGCTACTAATAACAGTAATCAGTGTTTATATACGAACTAATTTTTGCTAACGTAAGGAAAAATACTTTTTCACCAAAAGCACAATGACTGGCTGCTTATAAAATCCACCAAAGCCAGACTCTAGGACTCGGGTTCTCTAGGCTTTGAACACATCCTGGTTTATTAAAGTTAGAACTATTAGCTTGTACTGTTCTGTGTCCGCTCTCAAAGCTGGGAGAAAACCCAAGACTTTTGATAAACTCATTTTAATATCTTGTGGAGCCGATCAGATTGTTACATCAAATATGATTTATAGGATAGTTCATTTTTCTGGTATTAAAGTTCTTCTTAGAAACACAGTGCTGCACTTTAGCAAACGTGTGTGTGTGTGTGTGTGGTCCCCTATATCTGAATGGTAGAACCCATTACAGTTGATGGTCAGGATGCATGACCCAGTGGTGCCCCGTCCTGGGGCAGTGTAGAGTCTGTGGATTACTCTAAAACGCCCCTTACACTGATGTCTGGATCAGAGCTCGCATGTGAAAAAACATCTTGTAAACGCGGGACATTCTCCACTCGGGTACATTGAGATGAGGCAGAACCTGTGTGTGTAGTGTTGGTAAACCCCTGAGGTTTAGTCTGAGGGTTAAGGAGTATTTTGAGGAGTGCTGCAGTGCACGCTGTGATTAATTACACGCAGGGAATCTACAGAAACTGTTTATTTAACTGCAGTAAGCGCTGCAGAGCTGCTGAGCCGTGGGGTCGGAGTCCACAGGGGGGGACATGACGACTTACACGGGTACAAGAGATGGGAAAGCAAATGCAGCAGAAGACCCATGGAATAAATGTGCCTGGGTGCTCACTGAAGATTCAAGATTTCAAGATTCAAAGAACTTTATTAGTCCCAGAGGGAAATTGCTTATGATGTGTTCATGATGCCAGGTGTAGACAGTGGTGTGTGCGCGTGTGTTGACTGTCTGCTGGTGACTGGCTCACTCCAGAGGGCTGTTGATAATGGCACTTTGCCTCCCTGTGGTCGTCTCCAAAGGTGCACCAGGTTAACACAAGCATCCATTATGGTGCATTTTCATTATAAAACACACATATTTCTGGCTACACAGAGGTGTGTAGTTCACACCCTTCAATTCTGAAAATGCACATTTTAGATAAACACCTTTTTTTGCATTTAGGTGCTGAATTAATTCTTCTACCCCTCTGTAAGCATGTGGTGGGTTTAACCATATGTTCGAGTGATCACTTTCTTGATGTTCTTGCTGACCTGCTGTTCTTTAGTCATGTTCTCATGTTATTTACTATTTCCATAGAACAGCTAGTGTGTTTAACACACACACACATTACGTGACTCTTTATGTTTGAGACGTCCACCTTTAGTTGTTTCTGGAACCAGGAACCTGGCCCATTACCACAAGTGAGTTGCTCTCAGTCAGGGAGAGTTTATATAAAAAATAAAAACCTCAGAAAGCCTTTAATTCCCCTCATGTTCTGCACTGAGGTTGAAGGGGGTGAAAGAATGCAGCCTTCCCTGAGCTCTAATATGGAAAGCGTCTCCTTGGATCCATCCTTGTGGTGAGCTGAGCGCTCTCCTCAGGAGGGGCAGCGCTGGAATGTGGAGACACGAGTACATCCGCAAGCGTGCATGGAGTGAGGGCTTCAAGTGCCAAGTTCCTCAAAACGCTCAAACCGAAGGGAGAGAGGAAGAGAAAGAAACGAGGAGAGGGGGGAAAAATCTGAGGGGTTAAGGCAGCTTAACTGGGAGCGTGACTCATCAGACTCGTATTGCCATGTTTGGTACTAAAAGCTCCCTTTCACCTCCATGTGGACTTGATTAGCTCCGAAAAGAACCTCAGACCCATCGCCGGAGTCTGTGGGATGAAATGGAGGTGTAAGAATGTGTGAACGTCAGCGCAACAGCTCGAGTTGTATTGTAATTAAAATGGTTTAAGTGTTTCCGCTCGAGCCTTGGTGAATCCGGGTGTCGTACAGGCTCGGGCCTGAATGTATTTAAAGTGATTAACGTTCCAGCAGTCATGCATTCATCTCATTATGAACTGACAGCTGTGCTTCAGTTTCACTCCCATCTGTGATTGTGTGTGTGTGTGTGAGAAAGAGTGAGGGTGTGTAAGTGATCAGGACTCGTCATGAGACCTGAAAGAACCTGAATGTTGAAAGGAAAGGTCGCTTGGTCAGTGTCATAAAACACGCTGGCTTCATTTAAATCCAAACAAAAGGCAGAATTTGAATAACAAA
>JAQMYI010000016.1:774741-786878 GCA_030014275.1 Clariallabes melas
CCACCCCCACCCCACATTTATGTAACATCTTGGTGGTCAGGCTCAAAAAAGAGCACTACGACATCGTACCCCAACAACAGATGACGACTGGAGACTAGTCGCTTTTGTGCCGGGTGGTCAAGGGCTCATGATGGGGGGGAGGGGTATAGACTGGGAGCTCAGGCATGGAAACTGGAACCTTCACAACTTTTTATTTGCAGACTCGGTCATCAATCCTGTCACTTGCCAGACTCTGTGTCTCTCTCCATCTCTCTCCTGCTCTCTGGTTGTCCGGAAAAAGACAGGAGACGTGTAGGAGGTGTTGGGGCAGAGAATGTGCATCTCATAACTTCACCTGTCAAGCTTAACACCACGGTGTTGAACCATGACATCTGTGTGACGAGCCATGACATCTGTGTGATGAAATGCATCCTCTTGTGTTTAATATCTTCAGGGCTGTTTATTGTTGTACAGTAAGGTTTCTTGTGTTCGAGTGCAGCTCTTTGGCCTCAACATTGAGCCACAAAATCGAGTGTGATGTCACTCTGCTACTCGAACTCTCTTTGAACTGTCATTTTATAAAAAAAAATGTATTTCAAAATCGCTAAACATCAGATTCATGACCCAATCAGAAATCCTGTTATCTGGTTTCTGAAAGAAATAATGTGGTTAAATGATATCTTTTGCTATGCACGCACAACGCCATATGTCACATTTTGTAAAAAAAAATAATAATAATAAAAAAAATAGAATGAGCCTTTTTTACTCGTAATTCAGCTTCTCTCCAGAGATGCTCTATCGAGTTCAGACTCTGGCTGGGCCGCTCCAGCACTTTCACGTCAGTTGTTCTAAAACCACTGCTATGTTTTCATGGCGTTATGCTTTGGGTCCTGGTCTCGCTGAAATGTAAACCCAGCCTAAAATCCTGAGCGCTCTGTAGAAGGTTTTCACTCTTTATTTTATCTGCATCTACGTTTCCCTCTATATTGAATAATGATTAGTGTCTGATTTCCTGACTCCAAATAGTTCAATGTTTGTCTCATCAGACCAGAGGATTCTGTTTCTCATGGTCCAAGAGTCCTTCAGGTGCTTTTTGGCAAACTCTCAGCCGGCTGTTATGTGAATCTATCTGGCTACTCCTGCGTCACCTGAGTGGTGGAGTGCTTCAGTGACTGCTGTCCTTCTATGCATGGTATGTCTTTTTTTTTTTTTTGAATCTCCACAAGGGAACTCTGGGTCTCATTTATAGTCACCCTTTGGTTCCTGGTTCCCTCTCTGACCAAGGACCTTCATCCCTGATAGTTAACTCAGTTTGGCTGAGCGGGTAGATCTGTGTGGACTGTCGGTTGTTCAACACCTCTTCTATTTGAGAATGATGGCTGTCATGCTTTTGGGTGCCTTCAATTCTTCAGAAAGTTTCTTGTCTACTCTCCCAGATCTGTATCTTGATACACAATCTTGTGTCGTGGGTCTACAGATGAATTTCTCGACCTCATTGATTTGTTTCCACTCTGACATACCTTATATATATAAGCACATGGCACATGCGGATTCGGGTCAAGTTGTAGAAGCATCTCCAGGACCACTGATAGGAACAGAATGCACC
Organism: Clariallabes melas; assembly: GCA_030014275.1. Lineage (NCBI taxonomy): Eukaryota > Metazoa > Chordata > Actinopteri > Siluriformes > Clariidae > Clariallabes > Clariallabes melas. Next base: position 776,327 of record JAQMYI010000016.1, read on the forward strand.
AGAGCTCAAATGCAAGTGTCATAGCAAATGGTCTGAATACTTTATGGAAATTAAATATTTCGGTGTTTATAGTTTTTATTTATTTATTTGATTTTTATTTGTGAAGTATTGCATGTAGAATGATGGGAAAAGTTTTAATCCATTTTAAAATGAGTGTGAAGCATGTGGAAAATCTAAAAGGGTCTGAAAACTTTGCATTGGTGCTGTGCGTGTATAATTGTTTTTTGTTTTGTTTTTGTGTGTGTAAAAATGGAATAATCTGATCGTCAGTATTAGGCAAATGCAACCTCAGATGAACAACGTACAACTTAATTTAACCATGCTGTTATTTAACACAAATGAAGCCAATAAAACCTGTCTGCAGAACTAAGTAATAAGTAAGAGGGGTTTCCTTTGCACATCCTGCTCACTGAGTCACAGAGTAAAGGCGTGTTAATGAGAGAGGATGCCAAAAAGTGTTCGGTCTCCCCAAATAGGTGCTGTAAAATTGAACACCTGATGTCAGGAACGACATGTGACAGGTCTGGTGTTACAGCATGGGGTCAACTGCTCTTAACCCTTAGAAATTCCAGTAGATCTTCCAGTAGAAATGCTTGTTTTCTTGAAATGGTTGATCTCATTATTGACTTCCCAGCACCTACCACTTTTACAAGGTGTAAAAATGGCCCATGTCACCAGGTATAGAATTCTAACCAACACACATCTGAATAATGATTATAGTATTGTCGAGATTCTTTTTTTTTTTTTTTGGTTATAAGAGTTCTCTTGTCCTCACATGCCTTAGACCTAAATGCAGTGAAGCGGATCTGTTTTGAAGGGCAACAGTATCATGCCCTCGCTTGAATAATTAATCAGTGCTGGATGGTATGATGGACGGTTTGTTTCCTCCTCCTCGGTTAACGTCACGGTGGGGCGTCGCTGCTCAGAGCCTGCTTGCTTTCAGCTTGGGTTTGTATTACACGAGCACGGTTGTTAGGACACCATGCTTCTCTCCCTGACGTCCCATGATGTCGTTGACCATGGTGCTAACGGTGCCAGTGCACTCGTACTTGTTAATGATCGTCCCAAAGACTGTAAGGATGGACTTATTGGGTACATCTGCTGCCAGAAGAGTCATGCGTTCTCCCTCCGCACGTGTATGTACATGGGTTTTTTTTTCTTCTTCTGAATGTGGGGTTTGTAGTTCTTAACTTTTAATGTTTTTCAGTTCATATTATATCTTGGAATTTTACACTTTAATATTTTAATATAGTGGTATTCAAAAGATGGCTGGATGAAAGTCATCAGTGATGTAGTGAGATGCACATGGAATATAACAGCAGTAGATTACCAGATGTAACGGGAGAGAACTTCCCATCAGAGTTGATGCTACAGTAAGTGCTTCTGGATCCGGTCCATGCGCTAAGTGCTATTATGTGACTGTGTTGTGCAGGTCAGTAAGAAAACTGAGCAGTCTGGGATTTTAAGGGCACGTTAAAGCCTCATTAATCCATGTTATCATTTGTCCGGAGCTTTCGTTGAACGATTGGCTGAAATGTCTGCTTCTGCTGACTCATTAATTGTCGACCATTTGAGGACGGACCTGGTCCTTAGTGGTAAGCAGTGACTTGGTGGGTGTAGTGTTTTTCTCTTCAGTGGAATTTACGAACTTGCAAAAATGATTGACAATTTAAGGTTATGGTTTGTGAACGTTACAGTGGAAAGTGTGTAGCAATTTATACTGTAAGTGGGGAGAAATAACCCCCCCCCCCCGCTTAAAAGCAGTCTTTTCTGTCCGAATTTAAGTTTAATTCCAGCTGCAAATCCAAAGTAGGATCAGCAAGACTTATAGTAAATAGTCTATTTAGACGAAATAGTCATTGATGTGAAGTAATTTTTGTTTTACTCCTCATATGCAAGTTGTAACTTATTTTGTGACTGGGACACACCGATTGTGGCTGATGTCTTTACATTTGGCAAGATTTAGAGACACACCTGAGTGCTCAACAACTAGTTGCCAAAACTTTGTTTAGATGTAGTCACTTCAAAATGATTTTAAAAAACTTTACTATTTCATTAATAACACACGGTTGCTAATTACACTCTTGAAGTAGTAAAGGTGTACTTATTTTTCTCACTTGCTTTCTGAACTTTTTTGTGGAAAATGATTGAATAAGGTGAGGAGCACAGATGTTTTTCCCCCTTAAGGAATAAAAATTTGACACTGGTTGTTTTATCTTTTTGCCATGACTGTATATAAAAAAAAGATTTTTGCTACAGCATTTGGCAGTTCATAAGCAGTTATTTCCTCTCATTGTTTGTAAGACACATTAAATCTGTGGTCAAGTTTAAACAGATAGCATATTAATGACGTTTTGTTTGTTTGGGAATTCCCCACCAGCATCACATGATGATAATTTATATTAACAGTGCATTAATTATGCAATTTAAAATTCAGCGTAACTGATTTCAAAGGCAGAAATTCCAGCTGTGCAGTTACTTGGGTGTTAGATTCTGCTGCTGCAGCAGGCGTTTATAGGATATAGCTTTATATATCTGTTTTATGCTGTCAGATGAGCAAAGCCCCAGCTAATTGTGCTGAGTGCTATGTGATGTGGCTGTGTGAAGACACTAAGCAGGAAATGGAATAGGCCATGGGTAGCCTAGTAATGAAGTGTGGAAGGAATACCACCTGCTCAGTGAAGCATTGATTCAGACACATCTGCTCGATACTGCCTTGATTCAGCCTTGCAGTGTGAAAGCTTGTGTTCGAAATAGTTAAGCTTTTGCTAGTCTTCAGTGTCTCTTTGCCCTTTTCACATTGGCTCAAACTGTGACTTTTCTGGATTTTGAACAAGCATGAGCATAAAAGCTGAATCTCCCCCCCCCCCCCCCTCCATTCCAGCTCAAGCAACAGTGTTTAATGTTGCTCTCCGAAATCTATTTCTAACTCCTTTGTGTCTTGCTCTGTGTAATTAATCAATTTAGTGTTGTAGTTCCTTCAAGCGCTGACCAATTGAGTGTTTTTTCTACTGTCTCTCTTTACAGGCCCCACGTTGCCAAGACAGAGTCCTCAGGTGCAGAACGGCCCCTCGCCAGAGGAGTTAGAAATGCAGAGACGGTGAGTGACCAACTTTGCTTTAACCAGCAAACTAGAGGCATGTAGTAGGGATGTGCAAATGGTAATAATAATAATAATTTCAGACAAGTTTTAATAGCTAAAGCAAACACAGTCTTGGTACATCACTGTGTATTATTTTGAGGTCCATTTGATTAACTTGTGACATGGGCATGTACACACACACACACACACACGCACACACACGCACGGTTCGAATTATTGACCTGAATCGAGCGAAGAAAATGAGATTTAAAATGTCTGAAATTGGGTTCAGAATTGTTTCTTGTTTAAGAAATTGAGCTCGAAATGGGATTTTTATATTTATCATTATCAAGGGTGACAACATTTAAAATGACAATAAGAATTCATAATTAATGTTATATTTAATTTAATAAAAAAAACATTTAACCTAATAAAATCACAGCATTTTAGGTGCAAAAAGATTTTTCGTGAAAGAAGAGTTTTCCTGGTGAAGTTTGTTGTGATTTTTAATTTGTGCATTAAGTTTATTAGGAAATCACAGAGGAGGACAAATAACTGCAGGTGCGATTGATCAGAATTTAAGCAAACATCTTTACTTTGCCATAAAAGCGACATGAAAGTCGTCAAATAAAAAAAGGAAAAAGATGTTCTGTTCCTGACGCTCACACACAGTGTGGCGTTGACTGCTGAGTGTGAGAAGCAACAAGCAAGAGAACTCAAACCATCTGACCTGCTTCTCATTAGTGTTGCAGCTGAGAAAGAGAAACGTATGTACTTTGGCCCACATTCAAAAGTGGTATGTTCTTGTGCCAACAACTTTGCTTCTTGGGAGTGTTCGTCCTCATCGTTCTTTCACTTTAGTCTTTTAACCAAAATAGATACTGATACTTGCTCAGGTTTCGTTAACAAATGGAATTTAATGAATGCGACTGAATGGCTGCTGCGTAAATGAACAAAACATGCAATTGAAACTAACTGGTGTCGACCAAATTCATACGACAAATATGCTTATAAGCATTAATTATAATACATTATTTTATTATTGTCACTAAAACATTTTTTTTGGGGGGGCTGGAATGGCCTGAGCACTTAATTTCATATTGTTTTATTTATTCCATATTGTCAATTCAGTTTAGGACACTTGAAGTTCACAGCTAAGAAAGTGTAGTGATTTCCTTAGATTCCATCAAACACGCAAATGCAGCATCGGCCTGGAGGTCGTTCCAGGTCCTTGACAAATGATTATGGACTATAATGCTTTAATAATAAACTCGTATAATAAATGGGTAAAGTGAATTTATTAGCTGAGCTATAAGAGTCAGTCAGTTTGTAACCAAGTGAAACAGCTGACTACTTGGACCTTTCTCGATCAGGTACTGTATAAACGGGGTTCAGTGCAGATCTTTAGTACATGAGGCTTGTGCTGAGTATGAAGCTTGTGGCCACACCTCAGGCTGTGGGATGCAGAAAACAGTAGTGTGTGACTGGGGTGTAGCCAGAAAAGTATTTTGGGCCAGTGAGGAAATATACTAAATAAAGTTGTCCATTCTATGATATATTGATACTGTATTTGCAACATGCTCATGTAATTTAGGTGGAAACCAGGCAGCAGTAGGAGGGATGTGCGCAAAATGTTTTAATCATTTAAAGCATGACTGATCAACCAAAGTTTAGTTCAAAGTTCATGCTTCCCTAAAATTACCTTTCTTACACTACTGGAAATAATTAAAATAAGATGCTAATATGGAGGGGAAAAAAATTATAAACCAAATGTGGAGATGTTGTCTTCCTGCAGTAAACCCAGTCACTTGGACTTTTGGAGTGGTTAAATCTAGAACTGTAAATATGACCACTTCATTGACCTTTTCTGAACATTATTACAGCACAATTAATGTAAAAGACATGCTGACATTAACAGCAATCTGTGCATGAATTAAGCTATATTTGCATGCGCGCGCGCACACACGCAAACGCATGCACACAAAAACCTATACACTAAAGACATTGGCTTGCAATCTTAAACGTGACAACCTTGTTGGTGGGGCCAATTTTCTCACTCACTCATCGTCTACTGTATACTGCTTATGGGGCCTGGAGCCTATCCTAGGAATAGGGTACCCGAGGTGGGATACACACCCTGGACAGGGTGCCAATCCATCGCAGGGCACACACATTCACACACTCCGGGCAATTTGGGAATGGCAATTAGCTTAGTGAAGTCTAAATACAATCAACTGTTTTTTATTTTTGGTGACCTGCATGTTCCCTGTCTGGTTGTTAGAACCCCAGTAGTTTCCTTCTTTTTCCTTGTACATTGTATTGGCTATCCCCAATAATTCTGCAGTGACTATGATCTGATTTTACCTCTTTTTTTTTCACAATAGCTTGATTTTCTCCCATAGTCAGCTCTTTACTCTTAATACAGGTTTATCTTTTTGCCCTGATAAAAACTCAAACGAAATGCAGAAGTTTAGTGCTATTCACTTAAACATTCAATCTATCAGGGCACAGAGGAGCACCCGTCAATCATAGGTTTTAATATTCTTGATCACTTGATCACAAGTTTAATGCAGATGTCAATATCAGCAAATCTCTGTAGTTTTTCTCATTCATCTTTTGATCTCAAATCAAATTATTTTTAGTGTATAGCAAGAAGAGCATTGGCCTTGCTGTCCCAATACTGTACTTTTGGAGGGGACTGTAGATATTTCATATTTTAGGTCAGGTTTAATCTTGAAATCTGTCACCATAGCTGTGCCTCTGATGTGTGATTACTGAAATTGTTCCAGTTAAATGTATTCAAGTTTAATATAATTAGCTTCTTTTTCAACTAAAGAAACAATTCATCATAAACACCACAGAAAGTCTGGCTCACAGACATGATGGACTCCTGCATGTTTTCCACCACCTCCTGTAGAAGTGTTTGTTTGCGAGGAGCAGCCAGAGCCCTGCCAGTCATCGCTATAATTTTGATCTGGCTCCTAGTGGTACAAAATATAATACCTTATTATACAAATCGCCTGATTTGATTTGAAGTGCAAATGCTAGTAGTCATTCAATTCATTTGTGTCTAGCATCAGGTAAAGTGTGCTTAAAAATGTTCATACCACTGGAAATCCACCATTCTGTGTTAACATGGCATTCGTGAGATGCATGCTGTGTTCCATCCTTATGCATCCTGGTGTTTAATAATGTATAGGAAACCAACACCAAGTAGCAAACACAAAATTAAAATAAAAAACTGAGCAACTAATCCAGCGCAGGGATTAATTACTGTCAATTTGCTCATGTTTGGACCAAGAGGTTATGAAACACTGATTTCAACGAGAATGTCTTTGTTGTGCAAAATGTTCCTTCTGGTGTCCCATATTTATGGAATCTCCTGCTGATTAATATAAATAACACAAGTGGTAATAAGTGGTAAAGGCAACAGTTTGCTAGAGGCGTTAGATTTTTAATTGCATGAGCTTTTTTTTTTTTTTTTTTTTTCATTGACAAAAGAATAAATCATGAACACTTTTTGAAAATAAGATGCTTCTCTAATATCGATGTATCTTTTAATGTACACATGCCTGTGCTAAGATTATATTTTGATCAGTTTTTTTTGGAAGCAGAAAGTCCTGTGCACAGCCCAGTAACAGCTTGCGCTCATCAGCCATGTCAGATTGAGTTGTGTAAACGCTCCATATAAGCATCCCTTACTTCATATGAAAAGAATCTCGTAAAAAGTGTCAGGCTCGGATTCTCACAGGGAATGTCTTTGAGGGCGTGTAATGGAGCCTGCTCAGTCACACTCCGAGCCCACTGCCATATTTAGCTATTGCAGTCAATGGACCTGGTTAAATGTTTCGAGCCTGATGTCATTCTGTGATGCAAACCCCATACAATGCCGGTCAGCGGAGACAGCTGTGAGGGAATGTGAAGCAGGTTGCTCGCACATGTTTATAAATGGCTTTCAGTGGCCCTCTTACTATCAGAGCACGGCCGAGTCGGGCTGCCAGCTCGAGCGCTCGGCACTAACGACTTGGCAGAGCACCATAATTAGATGACGGCTTGTCATGGAATGTCGGCTCCGGCTCTAGTGCCGTGAATAAAATGTTTTTGAAGCATTCATGGATATAATATAGATTTAGCTTTTTAGATGAATGCTGTCCAAGAGTAGGGCAGTAAAGTATGGATAGTGACTTTGACCGCTTTTTTTGGAAAGTCATTTGAAAGTAATGCAATGTGTATTAGTTCTTCAGCATCACTTCATCTTGCCGCTGTTCATCAGGACCCACTGGTTCATCTTAGCATTTGTATTTTATCATGCCTTAGATGGATCTCATTTGTCAGTCACATTATTTCAGGCCAGACAGACTTTTACACTACTCAGATATCAAGGCTGTTAGCTGACTCATGCTCTGAGCCCCTGCAGCCAAACTTTGTCACAGTTCCTCTACAGCCAGGAGAAAGAGAAGCAGGAGGAAATGCTTTTAGTCTGACCATTCATGTTGTACTTTCAGAGCTACAGAATGACTGTAGAATTTTACCCTCTCGTAGTAGAAGTCATGACGATGCAGTATTCAGTACGGTGTTTATACAATTTGATGCGCAGCCCAAGTATTTGAGACTTGGCATTGCTCACTGTTAGGAGAGTAAAACAACCTTATTGTGCACATCATTTACTGAGAAACTCACTCACTCATCTTCTATACCGCTTTATCCTGTCGCGGGGACCTGCAGCCTATCCCAGGGGTCTTGGGGCACAAGGGAGGGTACACCCTGGACAGGGTGCCAATCCATCGCAGAGAACACACACACATACACACCACGGCCAATTTGGGAATGCCAATGTCTTTGGACTGTGGGAGGAAACCCACCAAGCACTGGGAGAGCATACAAACTCCATGCATACAGAGACGGGAATCGAACCCGGCCTGGAAACTTTTTTTTTTTTTTCTCTTTTCTTTTCTTTTTCTTTCGAGATTGCTCGCTTGCTTGCTCACTCACTCGAGTATACCCACGGAGGCTTCGGGCAGGGTACACCCTGGACAGGGTGCAAATCCATCGCAGGGCACTCACGTGTATACATACACATTTATACTTGCAGGACAGACAACGGAAACACATATGTCGGGATTTATTTTTTACTTTTTTGAAAGGTAAAGTGCAGGTTAATTTGTTTTATTTTTACTTTATATTTTGTATAAATTATTTTTATGTATTTATTTTTGTTGGGCTGTGGAACGAATAATTTAAGTTCCCATTATTTCTTATGGGAAAATTAAATTTGGTTTACGAGTGTTTTGGAATACGAGCCAACTTCCAGAATGAATTATGCTCGTAATCCGAGGTTCCACTGTACAATAAAATAAAAATCCAAACTAGACATAAGATAAGACAAAAGTAGAATGCAGCAACTGGTAGCAATACAGTATCAGAAATCAAATTCTGAAGTAGAATTTACATGGCAACAACGACGAATAATAGATATGATTGACATGATATTGCTAAAAGATATTGGACATGATCTTATTTTTGCAACCAACTCCAATCTCTTTATAGCGAGCTTACATGTTTAAACAATACTACACTAGAGCTTATTTTTTGGTTATGGTACCATGCCATGGTACATCTTATAGATCCTATATCCTATCATTTCGAGCAAATTCACACCTGTGAAACTAGGACTCGTCTGTCTGGTGCAGTGCCTGCGATCTGAATAACGGCAGGTGGACGAGCCGTGGTGAGTAATACTTGGCCGTCCCTGCTCTGGTCTGTCAGTACTATGCAGTGATTCAAGATAGGCACCAGATGGTGAACAATATGCCCAAGGCTCTTAGGAGAAACGTCCAGCACCCTAAAGGCTAACAGAGCCAACATTCAGAACAAATTCCATTTTTCTATGTGACTACACACGTGTCCTCGAGGGCCATGCGGTGGCCAATTGTCCCGCAGCGTCTCGAAGCTTTCCCTTGACCTTTCAGTCTCCTTTCTGTCCTTTCTTTTTTTCCCACCTCTTCCTTTTCTTGGCCCCAAGAGCTCTCGCCACAGAGCACAGCTGCGATAGTGTTGGTGATAAACGTGTAGATCATTTTAAATGCTTATTCATTCCACTGCAGGAGCAAACTGTGCAGTTCACACATGGAGCTCTCTCTCCAGAGAAACTAAAAACCATACACCAGTGTAGAACATCTGGCTGTTGTTAAATGTTTTGCAGTGTGTCTAGGCTCCGAAATATATATTATTATATATATTATTATATTAGAATATATAGTTTATATATTATATAAATACAGTGCCTGTGTTGGGATGTGTACCTAGCTGGCTTTAACTAATGAAATGAAGAAGAAGTGAAACACTTTGGAAGAGTTAAAAAGAATTAAAACAGTATAGGCGTTACGAGTTTTGGAACTACGGTGTGTGTCATAGGGACAATCTGGTACTTAAACATGTAGCACTACAGCTCTGATTACAGTCTAAAGAATATACAAAACATACAGGGAGAAATGTCAGAGGATACCCAAAACACGACATACTGAACTAAACCCACAAACAATTCAAAATGCACCTCACACGGCCCAAAGACAAAACAATTACACACCATTTTAATCAATCAACCAATAAGAGTAAAAACTATTTAAATATAATGAGCTCTTCCATCTTTCCTTCTGAATGAAAAGTGGGCAATGACACGATCATGCTGGTGATCGTTGAATTTAATAAATCCAACAGCATATCCTTTTTTTTTTTTTTTCAGAAACTGATGATATTCTGGGAATCTCTTGAAAACTTTAATAAATGAAAAGAATTTGTCCATGTTGGGCCCTTAAGCAAGGCCCTTAACCCTCAACTGCTCAGATGTTTAATGAAATAAAAAAAGAAGTCGCTCTGGATAAGGGCATCTGCCAAATCCTGTAAATGTAAAAAAAAATCCAAAGAGTTTCCTCCTTCAGCCATTTCCTACTAGAAAACTAGCAAAGAAAAGTCTCACATTCATCACAGCTCACTAACTACAACAGCTCCTGCATTGTGATTGTAATGTTGTGATAACTCCAACAAGATGCTAGATAAACTTTTTAATAGTAAATAAACTGCACTAACTTTTTTCACAATTTTATCCTTTTTAGCAGTCGCCAGAGAGCCACAAGATCTAGTAGAGGTTTTACGCTGGATGCCCTTCCTGTCACAACCCTCCCATTTACCAACCAGGTTCAGGCCCAGCACTGCACACAGTGGCTACAGTAGGTTGTATGGGTGTTAGGGTTTAAAAGTTGCCTTAGAACCCAACACTGCCAGGTCTCCACTTTTGGGTTGCATGGGACTTAGGTTTAAGGGTCTTGCCCAAGAACCCAACAGTGGGGAACCGGCAGTGGCAGGGCTCAAACTCCTGACACCCCAATAAGTAATAGGTTCCGCCCTTTAAACAGCTCCTCCAATCATCATGCAGCAGCCCAGCGTCCTGGCCCGCCCACTGCTCCATTCACT
>JAQMYI010000016.1:789506-808688 GCA_030014275.1 Clariallabes melas
CTGATTAGAGTGGGACACTTTGAGCCTAGAATATTAAACCTTTTCACAATATTCAAATTTTCTGAGATTGTGGATTTAGGGTTTACATGAGTTATAAACCATAATCATCTCAATTATGACAACTCACAGATTGAACTATCTTGCTTTGCATGTAATGAGTCTATCTCGTATATTAGTTTCATCTTTTAAGTTGCATTACTGAAATAAATGTACTTTTGCATGATATTCAAATTTTTCGAGTTTTACCTGTATGTGTCTGTGTGTATGTGTGTTTTAGTAAAACGCATAATAACCTAATTAATTTGGTGGAATTTGAAAATGTAATTTTGTGTCATATAAGCAGCTCTTGAACAAAGTGGCACGAACCCATGTGCCTTCATCCAGAGCCCCGACAGGCCTGACCCCAGCGAGTATCATCACCAGGTTAAAGGTCACTTTAGTTTGGCCCGAGTGTGATCGCTGTAAAGCATCATTGAAGTCAAAAGCCTGGTATTTTCTTTAACGAGAATTGGAGGGACTCGGTACAGTACTTTTTTATACTCTGCACCGCTTGTGCTCTGCTGTAGTGTACAGAATGCACAAGGACTGTCTGGGGAAGCCTGGAGTCGGGAACGGCCCAGAAAACTGGTTTGAATGTGGATAACTGGGGCAGTTGACTAGGTCGACGGGAATCCCGTTTCAGGTGTATGAGAACAGAGAGAATCCTCTCCCTTTACTTCTCTGTCTGTCATTTTTGCGCTTCATAGCATGAACCTTTAGATTTAATGGTTTAACAGATTCAAATAAATGAGCGTTTGTGATCAGGACATTATGGCTAGTTGGAATATATGTACTCTAATCAGACCATTACAGCAGGCTTCATTTGAAATGAGACAGTGTGGTGATGCTTGCAGCAGGAGCATGGCTGATTGTTACAGCCTGAGGTGTTGTGAGCTGCCCCCCCACCCCCCCCTGCATGAGACTGTAACTGAAAGGTGTTTTTTTTTTCTTCCCCCATTTATTAAGCTCCTCTGAGCGTGTGAAGGCACGATGGTAAATGTGTATCACCTGGGAAAGGTGTGTTTGGATATGCATGGTGATTTATACTGTGCGGCCCCACGGATATGAGATCGTGACCGGTCCCCCATCCCAAGGGAGCAGAGAGGTGTGTTTAAACTGAGTGGTCTCTAAAGACGCATCATATCATAAACGCATTTTATTTTTATATATATACTGTATATATACATACACTTATTATTATTTTTAAGAGGTGCATTAACTCTCCTGTTATATAAACACTTTGTTCCAACAACTTCTTGTGTTCCAAGCATCAAGTTAAAGAACGTTTTTACTCAACAGAACATAGTTACATTTAAAGGTTTATGTCTGAAGGAGTATAAAGGTTAGTACAAATAAATAAATGTCTTCAGTCATTATAATGATAGGGCATAATGGGTAGAAAGCTGTTTGTTCTCATTTTGTGCAGCCAGCTAACATCTCCCTGATCGGACTTGTTTTTTTGTTTTTTTTCCTGGAATGTTGGCTTGCTATTGTTTGCTATCTTTGGAGACTTTTCGATTTAGCTGGTAAGGTAATATCATGGTTAGATGTTGATCATCTAATTTTGTGCTTAAAAATAAGGCTGAGCTGCAGTCCTCTCAGCCTGAAGGCTAAGATTTCCTTTATTTATTTTTTAGTTAAATTTTTCATTATGCAGTGAGCTCGTGATCATTTAGAGCGGGCAGTGTGATATGCATGAGTGCATGTTATCATTAAACTATAGAAATTAGAACACAAATAATAAAGTTTATTACATTCTAAACAAGCACATAAGCATCTGGTTTTTGATGAGTGCTGCAGGTTGAGCCATTTCTGCCCTGTTGCTGCTGTTGGGCCCTCGAGCAAGGCCCTTAACCCTGTCTGTCCCAGGGGCATTGTATAATGCCTGACCCTGCGCTCTAACCCCAAACTACTAGCAAGAAGCTGGGATGTGCAAAGAATAAAGAATTACACTGTGCGAAAATGGATGTGTGATGAATAAAGGCTAAACTATCTAGCGGTGGAGTCTGTTTGAGGATGCAGATCACAGGCTTGTTGTCACTAAACTAATGCCAAAACTGCTAGTAACTGCTGTAGTTTAGTAAAATTCTTAACATTCCATTAAATCTGAACAGAAATGAGCGAATGTTAGCGCTGTGGTACAGTAGAGGTGGACATGAAGCACAGGCAGATTATTTACAGCTTCAGGTTCACTGATGGTCATGTTACCTGCTGCGCTGTGAAATATTAAGTATCAGCGTTAGGAAAACTGGTGAACTTTATTAAGCCTGGTGGGTTAAAGTTGGTTCAGATCCCCTGTGGTAGACTTCTGCCCCTGTCAGACTGCAGCAGTGTCATGCCGTCAGTCCTTTAACCTCTGGCTCAGAGCTGAGGTCCGTGCTGCTGCTCTGTTCTTTATAATCCTTGCTCATGCCAGTGCAGTGCCACGTAATAATCTTGTCCATGAGTATGTCCTGATGTGGTTTTAAGGTGTTTTTTTTTTTGAGTCGAGCATGGACAGTCACTTCATCACGTTATTAGCCCTTGGCAGGAGCCCTGAACAGAGCTGGCATGTCTACATGATAACAGATAAAGCTGAAGTGGAATGCATTCACCTTTAGATGTTTTAATGACTGTGCTGCCCTCTAGTGTACGAGCCGATCCACTCCCGCCTGTCTTCCCCATGGTGTTCGTCTGTTTCAGCAAAAGCTCTCAAAGGTCTTCGTCTGATCGATTGTTTTCCTTATTAATTTAATTTAAATGAGCATTCAGGCAGCGTTTGTCATAGTAGTTATCACTGTGGCCTCGCCCCACCAAGGACGCAGGTTCGAGTCCCGCCTCTTGCCAGAATAATTAACAGTGACTCACTGTAAGGAAATTTAGTTTAAAAACAAGGGAAGGTTTACAGGTTGCATTGCACCACCTGACTGCTAGAAATGACAATGACTGGGTCAGACTGTTCTGCTGTTTAGAATGTGGCAGGATTGCTAAAGTGAGACATTTACTACTGCCGCTGCTGCTACTACTACTAATAATAATAATGAATTAATTAATTTAAAAAGCCATTTTCTAGGTGCATCATGTCTACAGATTCTGTGTGATTCAAGAACTTTAAAAGGAGTTTAAAACACACACACACACACACACACACACACACACACACACACACACACCAACCAAAATTAATATTTATAAATGTTAGTATTCTGAAATATAATCCTAAAGATAAAAATAACCAAATAATTTCATCCTTATCCAAATAATTTAATGTTCTGCTGCAGTGGTGTTTGCCATCAGATTTACATGTTCAAATTATAAAACTGTAAGGTAATGTAGATCTTGTAATATACTGACTAGATCCTGTTTTTAGTGTTTTGTTGTAAACCGGGACTTTGACAACAGCAGTTCTCACGCTAGGGGCCCCAGAGAGCCACCACAGGGGCCACATGGAGCAAAAAGCTCCACATACAGTATGCATGTCTAGTGTAAGTTAATTGTTAATTGTAATGTCTAGTGTAAGTTAATTGTAATGTACGAATTTAGAGATTGTACTCGTTGCTCTTCAGTAATCACATCCGGTCTCGGCAGATGTGGCACAGCTGGTGTGGACCGCCACTTTTTTTCCTCGACAGTGTCCGTTGTGAAATTTCTCTACAAATAAAATTGAAATGAGTTAACGATGAGGCGAACAAGCTGTGTGTAACATCAGCGATGGTGGAAACCAGACATTTCACTCAGTCTCTGATTAAAAAGGTTCTGACTGTTATAGCACGTACTGTAATACTGGTTGCTTTCAAAACATGCAGCAACACCCACTGTGGCGATAATGAGTATGTGCGTTGATTATGTAGTGACAGTACCTGTTATTATATAATCAGCTTATGTAATAAGAGTAGTCATGCATCCGTCTGCTTTATGTTCCGTACTGTGTGTTTGATTCTGATTTTCTCTGCTTCTGGGTTTCAGGCAGCTGCAAGAGCTGCAACGTCAGAAGGAGCAAGAGCGCGAGCACCTTGAGAGAGAGCGCCTCGAGCGTGAACGTCTCGAGCGTGAACACCATGAGCACCTTGAGCGCGAACGGCTTGAGCGGGAGCAAATTGAGAGAGAACGTCAGGCACGAGAGATGCTGGAGCGTGAGCATCAGGAACGTGAGCGGCAGGAACGCGAGCGGCAGGAACACGAGCGCCTGGAGAGAGATCGTGCAGAGCAGGAGCGTCTGGAGATCGAACGTGCTGAAAGCGAGCGGCTGGAGCGCGAGCGTGCTGACCGGGAAAGGCAGGAGAGAGAGCACCGGGAACAGATAGAGAGAGAGGACTCGGACAGAGGACGACGCATCTCCAACGCTGGTCAGCATTTCTGTACTTTCCTTACACCATCTTGTGCAGGGCAGAGTGCTCAGTTCTGGTCTGCATCAGACGTGGTTAGTGTTAGTAAAGCCTGGGCCTGCGTTGTTTTTTTTCCTCATTTGTTTTTTACTTAGGAAAAGGAACAAACTGCATTGTTATGCAATGTTATAAATTAAAGGTTTCTTCAGTTGGTTATACTAGTCATGTTGTTATCTTTCTAAAACAAGTGCAATAGGAGGTCTAACCCACTGAGAGCACGAGGAATCCGCCAGAGAATGAGAAGAACCTGTGATTTTAAAAAGGTTACACGTCCTCTGGATTATGGGAACTGTTCCGGCTTCTTTAATCTCGAGTTTCTTAAACTCAGATCTTATTTTAGATGAACATACAAAAAGAATCTGGCAAGACAGTAAACTGTAGTGTAATACCTGTACACTTTTCCCCCGCGATCACATGGCTAACTGGGAGCTGTGGCTTGCTGCTACCACCCAGTATCAGCATGGCACAGAGTTGGCCAAGACAAGATCAAAATTCCAAGAGTGTTTTCTGTTGAACGCTCATAACTTTCCCACCATCGTAAGACTAATCACTGTAATTTAGGGACCATCTGTTTGTCTGATCCAAGTGGCGCAGGAAAGCTATCTCACACTCTGATTTCTATGCTGTGAAACTAGAAGGCACTGCCATGAAAAGTCACAATGTGAGCTTTGGCGAATACAACGCTGGCTAAGGTTTGTGTGTACAGTGTATGCCATTGAACTTTCTAACAGCTCTTGAAGATCTTAGAAAAGGCTGGTGGATAAAGGGTTGGTGTTTGAGGCAATGGTGCAACTTCTGGTGTCCCTCTAATATTGCAAAGTAAATCTCCTTGGTGCAAATATTACATCATGACATCTTGACTAAAGCTCAAAAAAAAAAGTGCTTGATTTCTCCCCTTCTAAATGCCAGAAGGGATCTCTAACACCAGGATGTCCTCTTGTAGATTTGCACATGTATTTCAAGACATAAAAAAGTCATAATGTGACAGTGATGTATATAATGTATAATAAATATGTTCACACCATAACCCTTGTCCTTTTGCTACTCACCATGGGTGGACCATGCTGAGCCATGTGTGGATTTAGAAGCATTTCTTGCAACGTATAACTGGTTAAAACTACAGATTTTCTGTCCTGCAGGTTCTGTAGAAAGTATATCTGTTTCATTCCCTGTTAGAGCTTTGCGCCTGTTCGTTACACCGTCCTGCGTTCCTAGAGTGATGTTCAGCAGCTGGTTCGCTGTACGCCCTTCATACCCAATTGACCTACTGGTGCTAATTAGTGTGGGAGCGTGTGTCCCTCCATTAGTCGTATGATGCATCCTCATTGAGCAGTTCGCTCTAAAGATTTGTTGCAGTTTGGTAGTGATTTTCCAGGAAGCAACAATCTGTACAGGCTTCCCTACACTGTGGGAGGATCAGCACATGAAGCTTTGCCTCTGGCTGCAGGGCACGTGGCCTGGGAGACTGAGAGGCTCTCTGCTGAACTGGTTTAACCTTTTTATAGTGGGGGAATTTCTTTACTTTTTTAAATGTCTGTTTTCACACATCGTCATAAATATGCCACTTAACTTGTGAAGTCCATCCTGCGTTCCTGGGCTAGTCCAAGTGTGGTCAACGAATCCTTAGAGAGGAGAGAATGAGCAAGTCTGCACATCTCAGAACAAGAACATTTTTGGAGCTAGAAAGCCTTTCTTATTAAATGGTTGTCCATCAGAGAGATCCTGTAACCATGGACACCACCTTCTCTGGAGTAGGAGTAGTGTGTAGTGTCACAGGTGCAGTGTGGACATGCCACCTGAACAATGTGAGGTCAGAACACATCAACCTGCTAGAGCTAAAGCGCCTAGCTACAGTAATCCTCGGGGAATTCCTACCTGCTCTGGAACGCTGTTATGTTCTGATCCATTCAACTTACAGACGGACAACAGTCAGTTTAAGCTCATAGCACACAGGTGGACATGGACTGATTTATGGTTGTACTATCTGATATCTGACCCAAATGTCTGGTTCCTCTCAAGGTTTCTTCCTATTGCCATCTCAGGTAGTTTCTCCTTGCCACCATCGCCCTCGGATTGCTCATCACAGACAAACTGATTATTCTAATATTTAAGTTAGTTCCATATATATATATTTTTTTTTATTGTGAAAAGCTGTTTTTTGATGATAACCTTTAAAAGGGCTATACATATTGAATGCTAATTTCAATTAAATTACAATCAAGCCTCTTGAGTTCTGCTCATTGCCCTGGAAACGCCTTCCTTGGACAGACTTATTCTCTCAGACGAACAGGGAGTTGTGGCGCCCCCGGCCACACTGTCTGTCATTACAGTCCTGAAAGAAACTCTAATCTTGAGTGCTGGAGGGTTAAAATACAATGCACATGAGTATGATTGATTCATATGTATATGATTTCATATTATACCAAAGAGTAGGTTAAATAAATAAATTTAAAAAATGGCCTGAAATTTCATAGCAAACATTGTCACATTGTGACTTTTAGATATGCATGAGCATTAGAGGACATCCAGGTGTTCAGTCCAACCCCTGGTGTTTTTACCCGGTGTTCAAGAACCCTAATTATTTTCGCGACTAGTGTTACCTGTTTTTTCAAAACTTGATTCCCATGTGTGAGGACGAAAAGACGTGACGGAAGAGTCGTTAGAGTGCGGCTCCCCAGTCAGCATAAGCATTGCTTCATACTCGAACTCACAGCCTGAGATTGCATATTACTGTGAAATAAAGGTTCAAGGCGTTTCATACAACATTTACCACTTTTATTGAGCTTCATATTTTATTTCTTGAATTGATTGATTTCTCTGGCTTATTGTGTTTCTATAAGGCTAAAAGTTTTAAACTAAAATTAGTGCTACTTTTTAGAAAGCTGTGGAGGTTTGTTCACTCCTGAGCTCTACAGCAGCGTTTTGCTTTGAAACACCGAACTGTCTGATGTTTTTAAGGGAGGGTTATTTCATGGACAGCACAGTGCCATGAATTTCCTACATATTGTCCTGCCTTCAGGTGTCCATGTGACATCTGTAGACTTTGCAGATGTATGTGTTTGTTTTGTAAAATATTGTGCAGGTGGCATGGAGTGCGTGGTTAACCGGCACATAACACACACGGGTTGATTTAGCTCGACTAATCTAAAATGAGGTGTGCTATCAGGAGTTAGACCAGTGATTTCCTTTTGGTCCTGGCTCCTGAAAGCACTGAATGAGAGACCACATCTTTCACCTGATTTGGCCATGTGTGCTCAGACTGATCCATTTTTGAAGACGTTGATGATTTTATCTAACAGACTGTACTAATTTTTAGCTTGTCCATTATCTTAGACAAAAGTAAAATAATGATGGAGATGTAGGTCTGTGCTGGTTTTCCTGCTTCATTTGCTCCCTTTCTCTCTTCTTTCTCCCCCCCCCCCTTCCTTTCCCTTCTCTGTCTTGTTTCTCACTGCACGGCTTCCCTTCCTGGTGTGTTCAGCCTTTGAAAGTACCCTCCAAACCCCTCCACCTCTAGAATGCAACAAGAATTCCACCTCTTCACCTGTTTCCCCTTCCACCCCCAACTACCCTCCTCCTTCTTCCTCACCCTCTGCAGTCCCACCTCCTACCCCTCCATTGCGCCATTCTGCCTCTCGTTTTGCCACCTCAAAAGGCTCTGCCTTCCACCCAGTCCTACCTCATTATGCCACCATCCCCCGGCGGCACCCAGCTCAGCCTTCACCCTCAGCTCAGCCTCCTGCCCCAGCCTCTAAAACCATGTTCTGCCAGTCCACCAATTTCACACCCTTACCTCCATCGCCTCCGGTCATGATCAGCAGCCCCCCTGGCAAAGCCACTGGTCCTCGGCCTGTCATTGCAGTTCCAGCCTCCAGCCCTCTTTTCTCCTCCTCATCTACAGCGCCCAATGGGCATCCGGTCACCAGTCCGTACCATGCCTCCTCCCCGGTTTTGGGGCAGCCCCTTCCATCACCTCCACCTCCACCCCTGCCACCTCACTGCTTGCCCCAGTTCACCAGCTCCATGACTCCCTATGTGTCCTGTGCATCCAGCCAGCCTCCTGTTGTCCCTTCTCCTTCTACAGCCTGCCCTGCCAATGCTGATTGCTCTGTAAACTCGGTGCTGGGAGACCTCTCTGCTCCAGAGCCGGGTAAGGCCTCTTCTCTCTGTCTTTCTGCCTCCACTAACCCACTAAACCAAGAAGGGGTTCCAGGGAGTACAAGCGCTTACCAGAGAGCTTGCCTGGTGCAGCTGTAATCTGGTGCTATATGAGAATTTTCATCATAGGTTTTTGGGTGTCTTGAGTGTCTCACTTTCTTCTGTCTGTGTAAACATCATGTCATCCTGGTGCTCTTGGTCATCTGCTAGATTTATGCCTGTTTGCACATATGGCATGATGTGCAAACAGGCATGGCATGATTTTATTAACATTTTTGGTTAAATATAGCCGGTTCTAACATTAAATAGTCTCAAGCCATCAGTTACTTTTTTTTAGTTGCTTTGTGATGTGTGGTTGTCGTGGATCTGTTCTTCAGGCTTTGCTGATGAGCCTCCTGCTCACCATGTAGACCACCATGCAGGTCCATCTGTCGCTGTGTTTGACATAGTAAACTACAAAAGATAAGAATAGGGCACTGCTGAATATGAACACACTTTTATACTTGCTTTTGGCGTTCCTTGTATTTTGTGTTTAAGCTTTAGATATGCAGCATCATGTACGTTTTCCGAGACACACTGTATCTAGCATATCTAGCTGTATCTTTGTCCTGCTAATCTGTGTTATGGATAATGAATTATATTTATTTTGTTCACTGGTGTATTAATTATAACATGTACTGTATGAATACAGATTTATAACTGAGCTTCATTTATCATACTAATGTGTTATTCAGTGGCTTGCATATTCAGTAATCTAACTTCAGTGCAGTTATAGCAGATTATTACGTTGGCATAAAGAGTTAAAAAAAAAAATTTATATATTAAGTATCAACATAAGGAAATTAGGTTTTCATGCAGTAAATAATTTAATGACGTGTAATATTTGTAAACTCAAGCTTGACTACACAGCCTGTGTGATTCTTCCCTGACTCAGGAGAGTGTGATTATTTAGAAGGTGGTCAGTGGGTTTGCATTTCATTACTATGCCCATCTGTCTCTTCCACGTCTTCTGTATTTAGTGAGCTTAACTGCTGATCACCATCTTTTTTTTTTTTTTTTTTTTTTTTAGCCATAAACTACACTTGCACCAAACTCTCATTCATTTTAAAACCTTTGTTTTATTTAAAGTGGACATTTATTGTTGCCAGAAAAAAACCTCTGATGATGGTGTGTAACCCTACTATGAAGCAGGGCTACTTCAGGACCAGGGGCTCGGACCACAGTTTTTTAGAGACGTCTAAAGAGAGTTGTCTGGGAGAAAATGCACTTCATTGGTTCTAAATCCTTTTTTTTTTTTTTTTTTTTTGTATGTTTGTTTTCCTCCACAGATTCAGTGCAGGCCGTCCCCACCGTGCCTCCTCCTCCCCCTCTCCCACCCGTCTCCACTGTGACCCCTACTTCTGCTGCCCCTCCCCCTCCTGGCCCACCTCCACCTCCCCCTCTCCCTACCACACTTACCCCCACAGGTCCGCCTCCTCCCCCTGGGCCACCTCCACCTCCTTCTGGCCAGGCCCCGCCTCCTGCTCCTCCTCCACCTCCAGCGCCGCCTCTGCCCTCTGGTCTTTTTACTCCTTCACCCACTGGCGATGACAAACAGCCCTCCTCCGGCCTGGCCGCTGCTCTCGCAGGCGCCAAGTTACGGAAAGTGTCGAGGGTAATTACTATACAAACTTCATAAGCCAAAATAAATCATGGAGTACAATAGGACTGACTGGCTCTAGGAATAAGAACTTTTTAGATGACTAATATCATTGTGCAAGCACCCCAAGTATCATCTAACACCTAGTAGTTTCTTTACCTAAGCTCCTTACTGTGCTCTGTTGAGCCAGGGGCAAGATTGTTGTGTGCTGTTTATTAAAGCTGCATACTGCTGTTTTCTGATGCAGAATGAAGAGCCCTCTAGTGCAGCTGCTGGAGGTATGGTGGCTCCTGGTGCTGCCAAGCCAGAGGCTGCTCGAGGGAATGGTCCTCTGGCTGGAGGAGGAGGTCTCATGGAGGAGATGAGTGCCCTGCTGGCTAGGAGGTACCCACATTCTTCATTCCATAATGAATGTGGACGAAGTAAAAGTGTCAGTGCGGTGGTTTACGTGTGTCGTTCTCCATCACTGATTAATGGAGGAGAAAGGAAAATAATTGTGACCGCAAACATGAGTATATTTATATAACTTTGCGGAATTTTGTATAAAATACATTGACGCGCAACATTGTTTGCTTCTAATGCAGAAGAAGAATCGCAGAGAAAGGATCATCACCAGAACCTGAGCAGAAAACGGTGAGTCTGCAACTCTGCAGGTTACAAAAGGTTTTCTGTTTTAAGGAGTTTCCTGCTATCTGATACTGACCTGGACACACAAATTCTGCGTGTATTATTGCCCCTGTCCTCCCCCCTGTGAGCTCTTTCTGCTTTGTCCAACAGGAAGAAATCGAAGCAACCGTTACTCCAAAACTGTCTGCCTGTAGCACACCAGGTAAGAAGCTCAATTGTGTGACTTCAGATCCCAGATGAGAAGCATGTAGCTGATACAGATGGGTGAAAGTCAGAACTGGTGCTGCTAGCTGGTTTACTAGAAAACAGGAAAAGGGATTTTAACCCCTTCAGGATTCCTTCGATTCAGGTCACAGACACCTTTTAAGATTTTAAATCTGATGTGTTAAGTTTAGTGAAGTTTAAACTAATACTCATCTGATATTTGAAACATTATCATAGGGGGACTTGTCACATCTCAGAGCGACACACACTACGTGAATGAGGTTTCCACCTGCTCTCAAATGTCTGTCTAGCTTAAGACAGTGTTTTTGTTGATAAGGCAAAGCAATGTAAAGTGAGAGCGTATGGCACCATTAGTGCTTCTTTACAGAAACTCTTTGAACAGGGCTCTAAACGCAATGTTAAAAATATGAAAAACCATATAGTATTAAGCGCCCTAACAGCCACATCCAAATATTACTGTATACATTTTTCAAAATCTAAATTACACTAGTATTAGAATTAATATTATATCCCCTGAGTGACGCAGGGGTAAAGTAGTAAATCAGGGAAAAATCCAAAAAGAAAAAACTTGAATGAAAATCTAAAATAAAATGGACAGTTATAGAAATGAAGGATGATGCAAAATGTACATGGAGTAATACCAGTGCAGTAGCGCCCCCTTGTGTGTAACTGGTGGTGTGCAGGTTTTGCACCTTTTAAGTTCTCTACAATTCAGCCAATCTGTTGGTCAGTCGAAGGACTGAGACCTCAGCTGCACAAGTGTTGAAGAGATTGTGTGTTTGAGATGTAGCACTTCCATAACACAATGTTACTTGTGAACCATGCACGCTCGAGCTCACTCTTGGGCAGTCTACCGTTTCTAAAATCGTATAAGTAATATCAATAGCATAACATTAATTAAATGCAATATTATTTCTTAAAAAAGGGTTTGATATGATGTCTGAGGACACAGACATCCTCCAAGATTCTTAAAGAATTGCAAGTCATTAGTTTTCCTGTTCAGTCCGTGTTCAGATTTTTTTTCCCCCCTTAATATTTTGCCTGCTTTTGTTCTGCAGATATGCCCAGAAAGCCCTGGGAAAGGACAAACACCATAAACGGTAGCAAATCACCGGTTATTGGAAGGTATGAGCCAGGAAATAACACATCTTTTGTAACACATGCCCTCGTTCACACACATTTCCACTCAACACTTTGCACTGTGAGAACAGAAACCAGACCAGGTGTGTTCCTACTCCGATAAAACACTCGCTGCATCCGCTTTGTCTTGTGCTTTCACAAGGCCGCATGGCAGAACGTGGGCTAGCGTGGGCAAGCTTTATCAAGAGACGTAAAGCTGAACTAAAATGGCGCTGTTGCTTATAAGCATGCTTGTCCATTTATGCACGTGTGCATCACCGTCAAACTCCGTAACACTGGATCAGTGAGAGAATTTCTGACAAAATTGGATGTGTAATTACTGTATTGAGGGAAAAAAAGACTGCAAAAATGATGCCTTAGCAAGTGGAAGTATCTTGCATCTAGTGAAATGTATCTATTTTTTAAATACGAGGTAGTTTCAAAAAGTTTTGAATAGCTGTTTACAAGCTCTGTTTTTTCACCATACGTCCTTTCTCACACGCCTTAAAACTTGGCAGTGGAATTCGCTATTATCGGTCTGTCCCCTGGGGATGAAATCTTGATGCACAATGGTTGACCTGCGGACCTGCCTCGCCTTTTTCGGTCGTGTAGATGATGGGCTCTTCCACTGTGAAGAATGTTGCTTCGCCTCAGGGTCGTACCCATACACCCAAGTTTCGTCACCAGTAATGATCCTCGACATGAAGGACGGGTCATCCACGGCATGCTGACGGAGTTCTTAGCAGACACAATGTTTCTTCTGCTCCTGGGTCAGCAGCCTGGGGACGAACTTGGCAGCAACATGGTGCATCAAATCACACATGAGAATTGCCTGGACTGTTCTTTTATGACACACTGACAATGGTAGTGATGTTATGGATAGTTCTCCGACGATCATTACGCACCTGTTGCCCAGGGGGTTTCGGCAGTTTCGGGGGTTGAGCTCGTTGAAGGTCTTGCTGATCTCTCATCATCCAGCAATGTTCTTCCTCTGTTGAAGAGCGCGTAATTTATTATTATTTTTTTTATTAAAGGAAAAGCTAAATTATCTTTACAAAAAGGTAGCACTTATTGCAAAATATTTCTTAAAATAGCTTTAATATCTTTGGTTTATTGTAATCTTTATATCATAAAATGTAAGATATTTTCACTTGCTAAGAAGAGTGACGTGGAGTTTGTCATCATTTCAGACTCGGTGTTCTGAACTGAACAAAGCTTTCCTCAGATAATGCACAGAAAGATTAAATGCACTCATTTCACACTCGTTTGTTGTACATGTACTGGTATCTCTTGTTGGTCTACAGTATTACAGATACAGTATTTTGTGTACAACCGTTGCTGTAAATAATTCATCATCAAAATGCTGTAATCTCACAACCTGAGAACGAGAAAGCAATGAATGTTTATCAGAGAGAACACGGTAACCGCTCGCCTCATCTCTACAACACGGTGAGGGATGTCTTCCAGAACACTAGGGTTTTTTTTTAAATGCTTTTTGTGATTTAGGATACTCTAATTTGCAAGTACTGATTTGTATTTGGATATAATTATTCTACAGCAGCTGTTTGTTCAGCAGAAGAATTCGGAATTTCTGTAAGACTGTAAACTGCTGTATTGATTCGTCTCCATGAACGGAGTACATGTACAGTACTCTCCATGTACACAGTGTCTCACTCTCAGCATTCTGACCAGCTAGTCTCTTTACTCTCACAGACGCGATGCACCATGGAGAAATCAGACGAGTACTGAAAAGTACTGTGAGTCCTTAAACAGGTATAAGAGCCTGGCGAGTTTGGGAGCTCTTTGTCCTTTTTAGCCCTGTGTTGTGCTGCAAGTGTTCTCTGCAGGTTGAGGGATGGTTCTGTGAGTGTCTTACTGTACTTCCAGCCGCACAAACCTGCTAGTTCATCCAACAACGTAATCACCACACACTATACTGTACCTGCGTATGATGTATTCTCTCAGTTTGCTTCTAGCTAATGTCAGGGGGGTTCAAATAAGAATGATACAAAATTATAATAAATGAAGGCTCTGCATTTTTTTTCAAGTTCAGGTAAAGATTCAACTTAAAATCTAATATTTAGATTGAGAGGTTAGTATGAAAATTTTGGACTGGTGTGAATTTCTCTAGAGCATCACAGGGCAGATCGACGTGCCGCAGTGGTGTACTGTAGAAATGCTGCAAATGATTAGAGAAAATGCTGTCTACAGGGAGGTTGTGCCAACTTTCCCAGCTGGCCTGAAAGATAAGACCACATGCCCTCACCACACACATGGGTGTTTCCGTTTATTCCCCCATCAAGAATATTTAATGTCAGTCTCAGGAGAGCCTTGAAAAAAGAAAAAGAAAAAAAACATCCAAACTTTTGAGTCGACATCGATGTGTCTCACATGCCTTGATGTGAGACACATCGAAAAAAAAAAAGGGTGCAAGTTAAACGTTGCCTGTATTTGTCCTGATGTGAAACGTCCAGCCCTAGTATGTGCTTGGAATTAAATTCTCTCTCCCTCCAGCAGTCCCTGGACTCATTTATCTTCCTGTTAGATGATCAAATATCGAACTGTTTTGTCTCTACTCACTGGTGATTACCTTGTTGGCATCATGTGTGTCTGGGTGTGAGAGGGCTGCCACTGGGTGTGAGATTGCTGCTGCTGCTGGTGTGTGTGTATCGCATGCCTACCCTGTTCTGGGAGCAGTACTACAGCTTGCAGTGCTTTTACCCTTTTAAACTTGATTTTTATCCATAACGGTTATTGAAACCGGCAGTACTGTATGTCAGCCACACTGTACTGTATAAGCTTTGATTATGATATTAATGTAAAAGAATGATACATTCAGTCTTTTCCTTCAAAGAAAGGTTGACATTCAAAGATTTTTGTCAAATTTTATATTAGTAAAGTAAGGAAAGTAGAGAAAACGCATTTTAAAATGACTGGTTTGTGTTTGAGTCTGTTAAACTCAACCATGTTGATGCACACAGATTTCCATGACATCAATTCAGAACTTGGTTTACCACATTTCACTCAAAAGTTCACAAGGAAATCATTTCTAAGACAGTTAATAATTATTCCCTAATCGAATTATTTTTGCTTGACTACATTAAGAAGTAGCGTACACATTATGGATGTTTTCAATTAAGATTATAAATAAATGTGAACAAATGAAAATGTTTTCTGTCAATGGGTCGGTGCTTTTGTCGAGTGAATTACAGTTGAGACCATCCATACAGTTTGCATGTGGTTGTAGTTGTGGTGTTGAACATGATACATGAACAGTAGCTCCAAGCCCTAAACGTCTCTGCCTTTACTTCCTTGGACATGCACCGAAGTTCAAAGCCGTCCTGCAGAGCAGAGGGATACAGTTGTGTAAAAATAAGGACGTATTATAAAAATAAAGAAATACTACATATAATATGTTCTGATAATTTTATCTATAAAACCCCTGCATGCCTGTTACTGCATGTTGTGGAAAATGTTGTGGAGTTTCAGTATGCTTAAACAGCCGGCACTATTAACATGCTGCGGACACTCGGCTACTATTTACTTCCGATTTCTGTGGTTCTCATTCACTGTTTCTTTCCTTCACAGGACAAGGTCTACGCCCACTCCAACTGGATCTCTAAGTGCCAATGGAGTGCCAACAGAAACTCTGGACTACGATAGATTGAAACAGGTCTCTAATCTGGAACATATAGTTACACTTGCTGTTTGTTTAATGTGCAGGACTTTTTTTAAAAGTAGAATGTTCCCCTGAAACTATGAAAAAGGCAAGGCCCTGGAAATAAACATAGTTATCTTTTAATATTGCAGGATATACTGGATGAGATGAGGAAGGAACTATCAAAGCTGAAAGAAGAACTTATTGACGGTAATATTTTGTGTGTGTGATCTTTCAAAACTTTGAGTGATTTTGTATTTCTGGTCTTTTTAAACTGTGCTTAAAACTGAAGAAAAAAAAAATTGTGATTTAAGTCTCACCTTCGTACCCAAGGATACTAACCAATAGGAGACAAGAACAAATTCTTCTAACCAATCATCACACAGAAGGCATGATTTCTTAACCTTGCTTGCTAAGTTTTGTGTGTTTATGATTTTTCAAAAAAAAAAAAAAAGACACTTTGCTTCCTTGTAGTGGTCACTATTGATGATCAGTTATAACGTCTATAATTTCCCTTTTATATATTCTTAATCATTTTCCAGCTGATATATGCTTTGTTTGTGTTCCAGCGATCAGGGAGGAGTTGGGCAAGTCCAACTCTGCATAGGAGACCATGACTCCACAACTATTTCCCAACCATGGTCCATCACTCCAGGCCAGCTTCAGTTCTGACACTTTCTAAAAAGAAAAAAAAAGAAAAGAAAAAATGCAGCAGTAATGGACATTTTTACAAAAGTATTTTGAACTCATGGTGATAACAATAACCTTGTTAATTCTGAAGAAGCGTTTGATGGCGATGCCATTTTAGGGCTACAAGTAACAGAGATGCCATAGGTGTGATTTCAGGCTGTGGAATGTCCCTCATCGTTCCAGCTAGAGAGTGGGATATGCAGCCTTTATAAAGAAGTGAATGTCAATATGCAAAAGATTTCTCTATCGTAGAAAGATGAGCAGTCGTTTTAAGGAGGATGAAAACAACCTGTTCCTAAACTGTATACTGTATTAACAATTGAAGAGTGACTATATTTTTCCAGCAGGTGACGTTGATTATTCGGCACATTTGCTTAGCAAAGGGCAATCCTTTTTGGTCAGATTAGTGTGAAGTAGAGCTTAGCTTAGCCTGCTTTGCGTTATTGGGGGAAACTTTCAGTAAGGCCAAACAAGCAGCTGAAGGACAGGGTGCAGTTTCTTGCTGCAGAACTTTGTAAAGCTCGTCTTCCTGAAATCATTATAACCCGAATATGTACTTTAAAGACAAACTAGATATTCTTCAACTCATTTAATTACATCTGTTCTAATATATTCCATGGCCATATGAAGTAGCGTAGTCCTGCTATCTTGGGATAGTCAGTATCAGTTTTGGAAATTATCCAGGTACATTCATAGAAATGAGTGGAACTCTGTCTCCTAAACCACTGTATAACATTAATGACCTTTGTCTTGTATGTAGGGGGAAAATGGTTTGGAATGATCGGGTGAGATGATGCCTCTCTACTGTAATTCATTGTAGCTTTGTACCAAATCTTCTCAGTCAAAATGATGGGTGAATGCTAATATCACCAAGACTGCATCTGTAGATAGTGATAAGTTTTTTTTTTTTTTTTTTTTAATGACGTTTCTTGGTTCACTGCAGGCTCTTCTCTTCTTTTGATTTTAGTGCATGTCTTATTCTGAATGCTATGGGAAATCTTGCTGCCACGAAATAGAGATTTGTTTATTGTTTTGAATTTATAAGCAATAAGTGTAGCACTGACACTCTGTTCACAAACCCCCCCCCCATGTGCTTTTCCTTATTTCCTGCAATCATGTATTACCCCAGTGGGTGAATGAGTGACCGAGGGTTTTTAAACTGCACACAAGTTTTTGTCTAATAAACGGTAAACACTGACGACCTGTTAATAAATATAATTACTTAATACAGGTACACTGCTATCTTCAAGAGCCCCCTGTAATGTCTTCATTTCCGGATTCTGGTTCTGTCAGCCTTTATGATCTACAGTAGGATTGCTTTGTTTTGAATTTCACAAATATTTTAAGTCTAAAAGCGATTAGGGATGGAAAAAAAATTGACCGCATAAGATTAGTGTGACTGGAGACTGATCACAACTTTTTTTCCCCCCTTAGAGTAGCATTTTGTCTATTAATTGCAATTAGCTTATAGTTTAAAAAAACTGATCAGGGCAGCATTGTTTTTGCTTTCCTGATCATCCAACATAATCGATCAAGGAATCAAAGTTTGTATAAAGACAGCGTTGATTGCACTTTAATAACCTGCAAGATCAAATAAGGATACTGCTGATGTCATCACCCCGCGTGTGGCAGTCCCACCAAAGTACACCAGTAATGATCTCCAGAACACCACACTGTCCTGAGCTGCCTTTTGTTTTATGGAAGGCTACGGACAAGAAGCGTTGCGGTCGAGATTGATTTCATATGTGGATAAATCTGTTTGTGATCTTCATGGTTTGTGCCTTGTTCTGAAGTCGCATTTAATATGTCGAATATTTTTTAAAAACAACTAGTAATAATTATACGGCTAATCATAACCTCATTCATGTTTTACATCCTGCTTTAGTAAAGTGTAAAAGGGAGATTTTAGGTTGTTTGTTTAAAATAAAATGTGCATTTATTCTTCATGCCATTTTTATTTACAGTATGGTTTGTGTTAAGTGGTTTATGATGAATGTTTTTGAGGTCTGAAAGTGTAAGGATCTTTGCAGTGGGAGTCATGTGAATAATGAGGAATCGTCGACTGTGTTTTGTCTCGAAAAGCCGATGTCTCCATCTTCAGGAGTGGCTGAGACCAAGTCGGCTTTTCAGGTGTGTTGGACAAGATGCAATTAAATGTCCACAAAATGCATTTTTTTTATTTTTTTTAATTTTTTTTTTCCATTTTATAATTCACCTTGTACCATACTGTTCTCATATTAATTAGACATTTCTTACATGCTAACATTGATTTGTTTGTTAAGGCAAATGAAATAAAAAATTGCAATACCTCTGTAGTTGTGTGAATTTCCTATTCAAGGAAGTATTGGTTTGTGTATAAAATTAAAAATTTTGGCCAAATGGAAAGTGACATTTTATAAATGGCAAGGGCAATAACTTTCAAACTGTAAGAAATGTACACTGCCTGGTTTCAGAGGGGACAAATTATTGGTCTGCACCAAGCAAAGAAAAAATTTAATTGGGTAGGAACTGTCGGACGCATTTTTAATACATGGAAGAACGTATAAAGGACAAGGATAAAGGCTTTCATTTGCATAAAGATTGGACTATGGAGCAATGGAAAAAGGTCATGATGTTTGAGTCCAGATTGACCCTATTCCAGAGTGATGTGCACTTCAGGGTAA
>JAQMYI010000016.1:859212-872733 GCA_030014275.1 Clariallabes melas
ACCCTTCATTTCTTTGTAAGTGGGCAAACTTAGAAAATCTGTAGGGGATCAAATACTTATTTCCCCCACTGTATGTACATGTGTGAGTTCTTATTTGTACAGTATACAGTATACAGAATAAATAAGGGTGGAATATACAGTAGTGCAATGATGAGCATAATTATTGATGGTGCAAATATGCATAGTGATTTAAAAAAAATTAAGCAGTGCAATATAAACAGAAAGTGACAGTGCAGTTATGTGTTAGCTAACAGTCCATGATCAGCCCATCAGTGAAGTAACAGCAACAGAAAAAAATCTATTTTTTATTCTGAATCTAATTTTCAGTGCAGGCTCTGATGCATCTGTAGCGCCTGCCTGATGGTAACAGAGTGAACAGTCCATGTCGCCCTTTGCAGACAGCATCTCTTGTAAATGTCTTCCAGGGTGGGTAGCTGGGTGCCAATGATTCATTGGGAGGTTTTCACCCAATTTGTAAGAATGCTGTCAATGGCACAGCAGTAAAAGTTCTCCAGTATCCTGGAACATAGGTGGGACTTTTAAAGTCTTTTCAGAAAGTACAGATGCTGCTGTGCCTTCCTGACCAGGAAAGAAGAGTTCAGAGACCAGGTGAGGTCCTCGGAGATATGGACTCCAAGAAACTTAAAGCTAGTCACACGCTCGACAACAGCTCTATTGATGTCAATGGGAGCATGAGTGTGATTGCCATCACTCGTCGTCTTTCGTCTGCTTGGTGTTTAGTTCCAGATTGTTGTCTTCACACCATGATACCATGATACCTGGTGTTTTTCATATTGTATTTTACAGCACTGTGTAAGGAAGTGTATTTCTTGTTCATTCTTATTCATCAGAATGAAATACAGTTTGAGTTAGTTAAAGAAGCTTCTGATTAGTTCCTGAGGCCTACCATCAGTGAGAGTATGAGCAAGCAGAATCACCACAACTGTTTAGTTTGCTATGGGGGAGGAGATCTTCTTTTATAAATGGTGTACATTTCCAGCATACATTTCCAATTTAGACAACTTGTTCTTTTCTATCCCACACTGGGCCAATACCTTTTGGCAGTAAAATCCCACACTGCTTTCCATGCTGTTTGTGGACTGTGGCTTCAGGAGTCAAATAAAAAACAAACAAACAAAAAAACAGTCCAACTTTATTTGATTAACAATCTGAATACATTTCATAATTATTGTTGATATTATAATTACTTTTGTACATGTTTGTTTGTTTGTTTGTTTACTAATATGCTAAATCATTGTATCAGTGAGCAGTTGCCTGAAGCATGTATACAGTGTCTGAACTTTAAATTCTGGTTCTGGGCAAATTCTGGAGTCATTGTCATAACCTCCACCACCCCTACCACTTCTACTATCACCATCATGCTGATGAGGCTGTTTTTGTAGACTTGGTCTCTGACAAAGTTGACAAGGCCTGTTTGGAGGAGATTAAAAGCTTGGAGAACTGGTGCCAGGAGAGCAACCTTCTCCTTCAGTATGACAAATGGCTTTATAGTGTACTTCAGCACAAAGTAGGAAAGAAGCTACCAGCCTCTTAAGATTAAAAGTGACCCAGTAAAGAGAGTGGACATTTTCCGATACGTTGGTGGTCGTCGTCCTATCACATCAACATGCTGGTGAAGAAGGGCTGTTAGCAACTGTAGACTAAACACTTTAGACTCTAGACCATAAGCTGTAAAGTCTAAGGCAGTGATACATTGACACCTGCATCATCAGGGCATCCGGACAGGAAGGATCACAGCCTGGTTTGGGAACAGCAGCAAGCAGGTCAGATGACCTCTACAGAGGGTGGCACGATCAGCTGAGCATACCAGCACTAGAGAACTCCCTGACCTGCACAATATCTACATCACATAGTGCTGGAACAGGCCAGGAATACACTGAAGGACCTCATCCATCTGAACAATGGACCCTACACTCTAGTCAGAGTGGTTCGAGAAGTGTTTGGTCCGAGAAATGTTTTGTATGCCTAATGTCCAACGCAGAGTGGATGAAGATTAGCTTCTTACCCTAGACCATTCAAGCCCTTGTCGAGGACAACACCTAAGACTAGACCTTTGAATAATTTGTACAACACCTCTAAATTTCTGTTAACAAACACAAACGTAGTTTCTCTGCAACTAATACAGCCTGATGTTGTACAGTTTTTTGTTGCATAAACAGTTGCAGATACTGTATCTGCACTTTATTCCAAATACACTCACAGTGTAGCAGCTATATAGGTTTTAGATCTTGGGAGGTTTTTTCTTGCCACTATCATCTTCAGTGAAAATCTGATCGTTCTGATTTAGACTTATTTCCTTAGATTTTCTTTTCATTTATTTCCATAATTGTTAAATTCTGTGGAGCTAGATCGGTAGATATTGCGAAATCTATGTCTGTATCTGCAGGTACTGAAGGACTTCAGCTTTTCCTTCATTTCCTCTCCCATAGAACATTCTGCTGTTCAAAGTTTGTGTGTGTGTGTGTGTGTGTGTGAGAGAGAGAGAGAGAGAGAGAGAGAGAGAGAGTACATGCCCCTGAATACACTGCCAAGTGTACCACCTCTTCCTTCTGGATATGATAGTTCTGGACTCATTCCACCATCAGCTCAGGCAGTCGAGCAACAAACAGTTCCAATATGACTTTCAGCACCTCTTCAGCCTGTACTCCACCATCAGCAAGTGAATTCAAATGCCTCACTAAACATCAGTAAGTGTAAGTGCTCACAGTGTTTGGGGGCTTACAGACCTGTCGCAAGATCTCCTTTATTAGGTCCTGGTACTCCACTAGTTGTGTGACTGGTAGCTGTTGGGCCGCTAGCTGGGCTTCCCCTGACAGTAGAGGAAGTGCTCAGTCTGCCCACTAGGTTTCTGGATAGCCTCAGGCTGCTGCTGCATGCTTGGTGAGATCAGTAATGTAATGTAAGCTCATGGATTTATTATTTTTGTCCCACACACAAAATGCAGTTTGGGTCTTGCTATCTCATGGCACTCATCCTCCCACACTGTTTAATTTGCAAGGTCAATGCTATCACTCCTGAGTCCACCCTACATCCACTAACAGGACCTCAAACACACACTCTGCTTTCACAAGGGCCCAAGTGAAATGAGAAATGAAGACAGTACTTCATTTATTTCCACCGTCTTTTTTTTCTTCTTTGTCTCAGCAGTTACTGTATTTTTAGAGTATCTTTGTTATTTATTGATTTTTTGTTTCTCTCATGTAAGACAATAATATTTCATAAAAGCAAGGAGTAAAATGAAATAAGTACAGTATGTGCATAAACATCTTCATGGAAGTGAGACGTGAACAAATAAGCAGGTGAAGCTCGTATAGCCATCATTTTTGGTAATGTGAGTTGACGTGTGGACATTTGAGCCACTGACCATGCTGACAGATTGCCCATCTATCACTGAAGGCAGGAGAGCCACAGTTGTCAAATCACATAATGCTTGGAGTTGTTTTATTATGGTCAGGATACTTCAGTATTTAAGGACAAAGATCCTTTGCTAAGACCCATTGCTTTATCATTTCTAACAAAAATATGATCGTAAGTCAAACATGACATTCACAAACCAACCATCACTGCTGCAGATTTCTGATTTCACCTGTTTCTCACTTGTTCACTACTGTATATACCACTTTAAACAAACAATACTTTTACTCAGCTTTTGCAATAGGTGTCTATGTAGTCTAATAGTCAGTACTATTGTTAAATACAGTATTTTTATTTACTGTACTTGTCTGATTTCTCTAGTTTAATCCTGATGTCTTTAGTCATTTACAAGTTTTTTTCTCATACAGTTAATGCCTGTGAGTACTTTGCATGACTTTTGCATGCCTTTTTTGTTTTTATTAGTCAGCTGTTTGCTTTAACTTCTTTAAATAAAACCCTAAAATCTTATATTTACATGCAGTTACTGACAAATTGCTTCATATCCAGCATGGATGCAGCAGGTGTTAATGCAATTTGTCAATCTGCTACAGCTTAGGTGCAGAAATAACACATGAAGCTTCAACCCTGTCTTTATTGTACTGCTGGGCCATCAGTCACACCGCTGTTAATACTTTCCCTTCTGTGTCTTCCATCACAGAACATTTCAAATCATCCAGCATCTTTACTAAGATGCTGGATCCTTAAGATCCTTGTGGTACTTAAAATTTAATTAGAACTTGAAAGTGGGACAATTGGAAGATGAAATTTAACACAAAATCTGTTTACTATGAATATGTGGTGATGCCATATGGACTGGTTAAAGCCCAATCTGTGTTCCTGGCATTTGTTAATGAGGTCTTCTGGGACTTGATAGGCAGGTTTATCAAGCTCACATGGATGACATTGTGGTTTCATCCATGGAATATAATGTTTAGCACATTAAGATATTGATTCTTGCATAGACTCATGGCCAAGCATCTATTCATTAAAGCTAAGAAGTTTGCAATTCACAATCCATAGGTCACATCGATATGATACAGTACCTCATACTATAAAGGTTGTTGCTGCACCCTTTTACTTAACACTTAAGCATAGCTTCATCACACAAACTGCACTTAATTGCTGAATTGGATTCTCTCCCAACATCATGGATACACAAAAGCTCAAGCCAGCTGAGAGGAACTAGGATATCAGACATAGAGAATTGCTGGCTGTAGTGTCTAGCCAATAAGATGAGCATCACCTCAGACATCAAGGGCCCTACAGCATCCACAGCACAAGCTATTCCTGATTCTCACTGACACAGAGGACACCAAGGGTGGTGGAACACAGTCCTAGGGAACACATCTGGGTCCCCGCTTAAGACATCCTGGAGCTAATGATTTTAACCCATAGTTCAGTGACATCATTAACTAAAATAAATTACAGTGTAAGTGATATGGATTAAGAGTAGAGGGATGACAACAACAGCTACATAGTAGTAATATTGTTCTTTGGTTAGAAAAGGGAAAATAACAAACATCCCCACTTCTGCTCTTTCTATCATTGAAGTTTGGAGTTTTGAGGCAGATTATGTAGGAAATTATGTTGACACACGGCCCCAAATGGGGACCCATGAATTGATGGCTCCTATAGAAAAACTTTGTCACACATGAATTAATAAAGAAGATATAGAGTTAAACAATGCATTATCCTTTACTTATGAATATGTATTAATGATTAAAGCTATTAAAATTAAAGTTTTTACATTTTAATATATTTTGGTTTTACATTGTATGGGTTAAATAAATAAATACATTAATTAATTAAACAGTGAAAAGAGTTACAAAGGATAGTATACACAGATTACTCATAACATAATGCACATAGTCATACTATGTTTTGTTCTCATATGGGACACTGAAAGCAGGCGGGTGAACAGAGTTAAAGAGACCAGACTCATAATAATCATGTGCTGAGAAAAAGTCTGGGACTGGATCATGGACAGAGAATAGAAACAGTGTCAAGGTCAATGATGGAGTTAAGATCAGAGCCTTAGACTAAACTGGGGCAGGCCTAGGACAAGGAATACAAGTAGGTGTATAAAGTAGAAACAAGCCTGAGTCAGAGGTGTTATACAGTATAAGGTTTGTAAACTAGAATAAATTGGAACAATCCAGTGTCACATTCCAACATCTGAACAGTGAAACCCTCCGGAAAGAAGGAGACTAGAAAACAGAGAAACTATGAAACTATATTTAATAACACAATACAGAATTATAATTCCATTCCATGATTTTAAAATAGTTTTTTTTTTTCCTTTACTTTACAAATATATCAACCAACATAAGATGGACATATACTCCATAGATAAAAAATGCCTGGCCATCATACACTATGTGTAACTACACAAGGCAATAACATCTGTATTACAAACTACTAATTTATTACACAAATTTTATCCAACATTAGAATGTATCTCTTTTTCATAAAAATGCGATAAAACAAATGTTTCATCATCTTTTACTGATGTTTGTCGTTACAATTTGAGTGTGAAAAGTTACAAGAAGAATCAAACACTACTGGCCCTTGTTTAAAGTACTTTGATTAAGGAGGCTGTGAGGAGCAGGAGAGCCAAAAGGTGTGTTGATGGTTAGAGAATTGTGGTATGGACAGATCAATAGACAAAACATAAATTAACCAACAAATGGCCTACATTTTATATCTATTTAATAGCGTAATTAAATTAATGCAAATTTTACTACTGTAAGTATTCTCTACATAGTAAAATAATTACGAAATAAATAAATTTTTATTGAACAACAAACAAATTTTTCAGGCTGTTTTCAATTAAACTTTTTTTTTTTTTAAATAGAAAAAACATGGGGAAATGCTAAATGCATATCGTAATCATAATGTTACTATGCTAACTAATCCAGCTAAACAATGTGCTGCTTAGCTTGCTATCTTTGTACATTATTATTAATAAAGATTCGTTTTATTTATTATCATTAGGTCTAGTGTTGGAATAAGAGGCGTTAAGGCTACAATCTGCAATTGCTATTAGATAGTGGGACCATGACAACACAATGGATCCCAGTGTCCCAAAACGAACAGGTATTATTGCTAGTGACGTGGCAGCCTTCACTCATTAAAGACACCCTTTTTTCATAGCCCTCTACCCTACACGTCTTTTCTCTTCTGCTCCCTGAGCTGGGACTGATTATAAGGGTGATAATACGGACTTGATGCTCCTCAACACTTTTTGAAATTTTTTTTTTTTTTTAACATTTTCAAACATTTGGAGTTGCTCTGTGCTAATAAAAATCTCCATCAGCACCTTTTCCTTGCCATGAGATTACTGTATGTGTGAAAAATTTTCTGCCATTAAGGGGGGGAAAGGCTTACAGCCTTATGCTCATGGGGGTTTATTTTGGCTCAATTGATTTATTGCCTGAATTGACCAATAGACCAATAGACATATACTAAATTCAGGAAGACTTCATGGTAATTCTGTAATTTCAGTATCATATATAAGTAATAATAATGTAGAAACAATAGTGTAGAAATAATTCTCAGCATCATCTGTAAATCTAAATAATTTTACGTGTATCCTTTTAAAACAACTAACAACAGCAAAAAAACAAAAAAGAGAAAAAAGATTTTCACACAAAAGACAAAGATTTTTTGTATTAAAACACCTTTTGTTGTGTGACCACACTGGCCTGGGGAAAACCCACCTGTAACCCCTGTATGGATCTCATATTTACCCTGGATATGTTGAAGGACATGTCCTGTATATACAATATGAGACAATCTGTGCAACATTAATTATATGTGATAAATGGCAGAGTGACTCCCGCTCTGCAGCTTGTAAGCTTTGCAGAATTTGTGGATTTCATAGGTAAAGCCAAAGCCATGTTTCTTTAGATAGATAATACGTTGAAAGGTTCTCTTTTATGATCCAGTTAGAAGTTTAATGCTACAAGTTGGAGAGAACTGTCTCTGATATCCCAGTATTAACTCTGTGCCAAGTAGTCTGTTATGAGGTCACCAAGTTGTAGATCATACTGGAAGAAAAGAAAACAAAACTATTAAATACAGCTCACGAACAACAACACCACCACCACCAACAACAACAACAATACTACAGTACTATTACAACTACTACTACTACTACTACTAGTACTACTACTAATAATAATAATCATCATCATCATCAGCGTAAGGGTGGTCTTAAAATCAGGCTGAAAATCATCTGATTGGCTAATATTTCTCATGTGATTGACAGCTGGGGAAAGATTCAATCTATGTTATTGATACATGCTACATAATGCACCAGCAGCACGTGCAGCATGCCTGTAGACTCACAACAACCACATGGAGAGAGCCAAAGACTCAGAAGCTGTATGGAGTTATTCACACTTGCTGCAAAGAAGTTTGATGGCAACTCGCAATATCTGCAAATGAAATGTTGCGAGGGGTGGGAGTAGCACTGCAGAATATAACACAACAAACTTATTCAAGCACCTTCAAAAGCACAATGAAGAGCACACCAAGTTCCTGCAACCAAGCAGTTAACTTTTGCAGATGATTTGCAAAGACGCGAGAAACTTCCAACTGACAGAGTGAAAAAAAATAACAGAGAAGTTTCTGGAATTCATTATTTTGGATGCACAACCCCTGTCAGTCATTGAAAACCATAAAATACCTCTGCACTATTGTAACGTGAGAGACTGATCAGCACAGTCTCCAACATTGTGGATGAGAAAAGAAACAGAGAGAGCAGAAATGCTGGTTTTCGTGAGAAAGACCCTGCCAGTTCATTCTCAGTTTCAGCTGCTACAGTATATTTTAGATTGAATTTTACATTTCTGCTTGCACCAAATGCTTATAAGAAAGTTTGATTCCTACTTATCTGAATGATTTGAATGTTGTTCCATGTTGCTGCCGGTGCACAATTATTTATTATTTTAAGAATAATAAATAACAGTTCAGTACATTTATCTGTGTTAATCTGTTGCATTTTGTTTTGCAAAATTAGGAAAGCACTCTTTAAGTCAAAGCTGATGCCTTCAGTCTCGTCCACATGGAAAGGTATACAGTTTATTCACTCATGCAGCCATTGGACTGGTATTGGACATCGGTCTATATGCAAAGTCCATGCATCAATATTGGCATTGAGAATGAAAAAGTCAGATTGGTGCATCCCTAGTTTCACCTCTTAGTTTTTCATCTATGTTAGTAATAGAACTTTGTCCTGCAGCTCAAAAATGATTTATCCCAATGCCAGGTGACCTGCACCACATCATGTTATTCTGTTCTGTTATGCATTTTAATCACACTTGTGTCTCCAAATATACTCCCCTCCTCGCAGTAGTTAAAACTAATTTTAAAAATGTGTTGATGATGGAGAAAGTGAAAGTGTAGCTAAGGCTGATAACACTAATAATTTAGGAATGATGACTTATAGTATCTACACTCCTGGGTGACAAAGTTAACAATTTCCTTATTTTGCACCCAAAAATTCAGTGGTAGGACTGTCCTGGCCCTCCTCCTGACACTTTAAACTTTAACAGTTTAACATCATATTTGAACAAATCATTTAAATAAAATAATAAAGAATCTATAAACCGTAACTATCTATATAACATAGGTGATCTATTCATATACTCAGTGACAAAGAGATTTCACAAATAAAATACTTAAGAAAATGAGAGAACACTTACCACAGTTTGTTTAAAATAAATGCCTAATTGGCATTAGGACAAATAATTTTTGAGTTACAGGACAGAGTTATTAACTTAGTTGACAGAACTTAGTACATTAATAAATTGATATACAGATATACAGTACTGTGCAAAAATCTTACAGGCACTGTATTTTCTTTAGCAAATTGTGTTTATGCGTTTATGTTTATGTCTGCATTATTATATATAAAACCATTCACTATTTCCAAACATACCCTAAAAAAAGATATTACATGACAGACCAGTTTTCAGATAAAAAAAATAATAAAAGGAATGTCCTGTAGGCTTCTGAGTTTTTGCATGAAAATGGAAAGAAGCAATTGTGATAAAGTAACCTGAAGAACTCCAGCCTGCTCTCCAGCACACTCAGTAAAACCTAACATCCGTTTTACTTGATACACAGTACACAGTACTATGCAAATGTCTTGGGCACATAAAATAAAATCATTCATTGAAATAATTTAAGCACAAAATAAGCTTCAACTGTATAAAAAGCAATAAAGAGCAATAAAATAAACAGCTAATATTTGGTATAAAAACTATTTGCTTGAAAATAATCAGTAGAATTACATACAGATTTGAGCATGCTGGAAAATAAAGTTCTGGGAACTTTGTCACACTTGTTCACAGAGGTGGGTAGTAACTAGTTGCATTTACTCCGTTACATTAACTTAAGTAACTTAAAAAAAAAAAAAAAAAAAAACTTAATATGTATAGTACTTCTATGAGTAGTTTTACTACACCATACTTTTTACTTTTACTTGAGTAGATTTGTGAAGAAGAAACGCTACTATTACTTTGCTATATTCAGCTACAATTGACTCGTTACTTTTTATCATCTATTTAATCATTTATTCTACACAATAGATGTTCATTATTTTTGCCAGAGAAATGCAGCCAGTGGATCTACCATAACAATAACCACATGTAGTCAAGTGACCACACAGAAACTGGCTGCATACTGTATATAGGGAGGGGGAGGGGGGGTGGAATCAGCCATGGTAGACAGCGAAGGAAACATGTTGCGGTTAGTTATTAGTTATTTAATGTTGCAATATTTTAATTTGCTTTTTTCTAAAGATATTTAGTTTTATTTATTTATTTTATTAAATGTATTTCATTTATTTTTTATTTGGAAATGTGGACTGTGAGTCTTCAGTTTGAGTTTTTGTTAAGTTACCTGCGTGATTATAGCCTGCCTGCAGACCCAGCCTGGGGAGTCTCAAGCCCTGATGGGTTAGCGCCATAGCCGGCGTTTTCTTTGTTTTCATTTTTTGTTATTGTCGGTTACTGAATAACTCAACCTTGTTTTTCCCTGCATCTGCGTCTGCCTTCTCTACACCATGATAGACATGACAGAAGAACAGACCCTACAAGACGCAGCAGGAACAACCCTGCCTGATGAGGAAGTCAAAACTATGGATTACACCAAGAGGCAGCAGGGACAGATTGACGGTTTGGAGCGAACGGTGAACGACATGGCGCACAGTGTGGAACGGCTCGCATCAAAATGGACCCACACTCCCTCTCCTCGGCCGCGCTCCGCACACTCCCCGCCACGCGCCGCTCCCCTGGAAAGGAACCCGGAAGGGTGCAAGCGGTTCCTCCTGGCCTGTGAGCTCTACCTGGCAGATTATCCGGAGCTAGCGGAAAGAAAGAAGATCAGTTTTATCACGCAGCAGCTCACAGGGCCAGCGATGGACTGGGCGGCAGCGGTGTGGAGCGCCGGCGGGATCATTACATCTGATTACGACCGGTTCCTCAAAGCCTTTCGCGCGGTGTTCGATCATCCGGACCACGGGAAATCGGGGGAACAACAACTGCTGAGGCTGAAGCAGGGTCATCAAATCCGTCGCGGACTACGCTGTAAAATTTCGAATCCTAGCCGCGGAGAGTGGCGGGTGTGACAAGAGCTTGTTGGCCAGGTTTAGAGACGGGCTACAACCCGATATACAATTAGAACTGTCCTGTCGTGATACCGGCATGTCTCTGGACGACTGCATCGACCTGGCCATCAAGCTGGATCAGCACCTCCGCGGTCAACGACGGCACCTCCCAACAAGGGGTTCCGTGGGAAGACCTGAGCACAGCCGCCGTGATAGCCTCAGCAAACCCCCCAGCGAACTGCCCGAAGGGAACCACCCAGAACCGATGGACGTGAACACTTCCCGCCTCTCGGCCCAGGAGGGACAAAGGAGAATGTCTTCGGGGTTATGTTTGTACTGTGGGGGGGGATCACACAGAGTCAGCAACTGTCCACTGTTAAATGTAACCACACACACACCTCCTCGCACTCATCACTCCTGTTTGCATGCTTGTTTGTCTTATAATAATCACACTGTGTCTGTTTTCCCCCTTATAGATTCCGGATCGGCTGGAAACTTTATCTCATCTGCTCTCCTTTTCGCTCTAAGAGCTCCCGTGTCGAAGCTTCCGTACCCGATCTCAGTTAAAGCTCTAGAGGGTCAAAATTTAAAACATTCGCCCCTTGAACTCATATCTGTGCCCCTACGTTTAACTTTCCCGGGTCATACCGAGGAGCTAATATTTTTTGTGCTGCCTCAGGTAGACCAGACCGTCGTGCTGGGTCTCCCATGGCTCAGCTATCACAATCCTAATTTCGATTGGGCGCAATCACGCATCACATCCTGGGTACCTAGATGTGCTAAATTCTGTACACCGTCGGCTTTGATGGTCCAAACCACAACAATTGAGAGTCCAAGCGCCCAAATATCAGTCACAGTGCCATCTGAGTACCAGACATTTCAGGATGTATTTAGCGTTAGGGCAGCAGCACGACTTCCCCCCCACCATCCGTGGGACTGCGCGATTGAGCTCCTGCCGGGGAAAACACCGCCCTGCTCACGCATTTATCCATTGTCCGTGGTGGAAACCCGAGCCATGGAGGAATACGTGAGTGAGGCTCTCCAGCAGGGGCTCATCAGCAGGTCCACGTCCCCAGCTTCGGCAGGATTTTTTTTATTGAAAAAAAAAGGCGGGGGACTTAGGCCATGTATTGATTATCGCGGTCTAAATGCAATAACAGTAAAATACAAGCACCCACTGCCCCTGGTACCGGCCGCTATCGACCAACTCCGAGGTGCTTCCATCTTTACTAAACTCGATCTCCGCAGCGCTTACAATCTCGTTGGTGTTCGCAAGGGCGATGAATGGAAGACTGCGTTTAGCACGACATCCGGGCATTATCAATACAACGTAATGGCGTATGGACTGGTAAACGCACCTGCGGTGTTTCAGGGGTTCATGAATGACGTATTTCGACATATGTTAAACCGTTTTGTTATAGTATACTTGGATGATATCCTAGTATACTCGCGGTCATATGACGAGCATGTAACCGCCGTCCTTCGTCGGCTGCGCGAACATGGGCTCTATGCGAAGGCAGAGAAATGTGAGTTTCATCAAAAGGATATTGCATTTCTGGGCTATCGCATAGGACCACAGGGGGTCGAGATGGAGGCGACCAAGGTCACGGCGGTGCAACAATGGCCGGAACCCAAGTCAGTCAAGGCGCTACAGTTTTCTTGGGTGTGTCAACTTCTATTGCCGATTTATTCGGGGCTTCAGCACAGTGGCAGCACCGCTCACAAGTTTGTTAAAGGGAAAACCGCATCTGCCTCCTCGAAGTCATGACAGATATGACATAAGGAATGTTTGACAAAATTAAAAAATAAAGGTTCTGAAAACATAGGTTTGCTTATTACCCTTACAATTATACAATATAATATAAATAATATAAATACACTATACTGATTGAAGGGTATTGTCTTCTAAATACACACAAATACAGATAAAAATAGGAGCTTTTTTTCTTTTGCCATAAGTTTCCCATAAAGTTACAAAGTGATTTTTGTTAAAACTATATGTATGTATCAGCACTGAAAACAGGTTCATATGTTGTGGCATGAACTTAAAGGGCGCAAGTATGAGCTCATTCAGAAGGCACACATTTTTCCAATCAGCTGTGTTTTTTTACCTAGTAGAATAACCCAAATACTCCCTCACTTAGGTCCCAAAAATTATATTACAAAAGAAATATGCTGTTATTTATAGAGTTGCTCATTTACAGGCTATACACAGTGCAGAATATTTGCTGGGGTTTCCAAAATTGATAATACAATTACAATTTCTTAATGTCTAAATAAACAGAACATAATGCTGCTTAAAGATAGAGATCGAAATGTACTGACAGATGCCAGGAGGGTGATGGGAAGATGGAAGGAGTACTTTGAGGAGTTGATGTTTTTTACATTTTACATTTTTACATTTAGGCATTTGGCAGACGCTCTTATCCAGAGCGACTTACATTTTTATCTCATTACACATCTGAGCAGTT
>JAQMYI010000016.1:881232-903429 GCA_030014275.1 Clariallabes melas
AAATTTTACTGCAATAAACCATATTTTCATATGTTTTTAACTGTTAAATTTAAGGTCTTACTCTGTAAAACTAATTATAGTTTTTCACTGTAAATTCTACGGTTATCTCAATTTTTGTGAAATACGGTTTTATTCTGTAGCATTTATAAAAGCCTAATATTACAAGCCACGACATTCAAGTTCACGATGTGTAGGGAAATGTCTGACCATAACTGACCATTCATTTACAGTGCTTATTGTTAATTACTATTGCTGCTACTCTTACTGATCAGAGATTTATGTAATGTACTTTGTTTAACAGAAATCCTGATCAGACCAACTACAGGATTGTTCAAGCCCCATGCCTGTTCCTTATTTATTTATTTTTTTGGCATTGTTTTCACTGATACAAAATCAGCCAAGTTTTGCAGTAATGTCAACAAAGGCAACTTCGCTCACTTCTCTACTGTCGCATGTTCAATGTTAGCAGGGAGTAATGTTTACAACATAAAGTAACAACATAGAGTGAAACAATATAGCTTAGTTTGGTACATACTGTATACTTCTTATAACTGACCACATGCAAACTATTAAGTAAAGCATACTACAAAGACTTGTATATGATTGATGGGATTTATCTGCATAATAATCTTCACCTGTCTTAAGCCAAAGCACTGAATCCCTGTAATTAAATTTACATTATTTGCTGGCTCATCCAGTGCTGCTGCTCTACCTCTACTTCTAATTAATCGGATGCTGCTGAGAAAATTGAGATCCTGAGTCGAGGAGCATCAAAGGCCTTTCAAGTGTGTTTTCCTCTCAACCCAGAGGATTACAGGGAGGGGAATGAGTGGCACTTCATGCCGCGCTTACCTAAGACGTGACTACTCACCTGCTACTCTCTTTCTCTGTCTTAACTGAACCTCATCACTTCCTTTATCTCTGTATATTTCTGCATCCCCCAACTGCGGCAATGAACATAGTTTTCAGCTAATTACACACTCCTAACTTAGGAATTAGTACATGTCTAAAGAAATATCAGTAAAGACCTTGTTTAGGAAAAATGCGACATCGTAAGATATTTTGAAGAGCATGCC
Source organism: Clariallabes melas (assembly GCA_030014275.1). NCBI lineage: Eukaryota > Metazoa > Chordata > Actinopteri > Siluriformes > Clariidae > Clariallabes > Clariallabes melas. The sequence goes on from JAQMYI010000016.1 coordinate 882,309, forward strand.
CTGAATACATTTTCACTTGTCTGCATGCTTGAACTTTTTATTTATATATATATTTTTTTTTAGGAAAAACACAGCACTGTGTGTATTCAAGAAGATGCATTACAATTATCTGGTCAGTTTGTTTGTTTCATGACTAATCCAGCTGCACTTCTCATTTTACTGTGGGCAAAATGTCCTCATGCACTGGGTGTCAAAAGAGCTCCTAGTCTTCAATTAATGTCGTTTTCTTTAAACACTAGCAATAATTAAGCACAACACTTTGCCTAAGTACACTCATTTTCTTGTTGAAGGACTCCTATTCTCCCAGTATAGGATACTCCAGGAACTGACGTTAAGTTGCTCAGTTCTTTTCATTCCTTTGTAAAACTTTTCACTGGGTTCTTCGTGGTTGGAAAATGTTGTCGAATGCCAGTGTCACAATCTGCATACAATACCAATCACAGTATTACTTTCAGCTAAAAAATACATCTGATAATGTTATGTTATCTTAGTATCTTAGTAATCACTTTTAAGTTATCCGGACCTGCCTCTAAACCGTCCGTTTATCACAGCTAATGAGTTTCTAAACACAAGGCTGAACCCAAATCCCTCTCTAACCCCTGATCAAGGGCACTACTTGACTTGAACCAAGGGATGTTACACCCTGTATAGCTTACTATCTTTCTATTGAACACTATTTGGGATTCAACCCTGGAACAATTATTTAGCTATTAATCAGAAAACTTTGTCAGTATTAGTTAACATGACCTGCAATTAATTTTATGAACTCGAAAACACAGCATGTTCCACAGCATTGTCTCATTTGTAAAAGAAGCAATGGGAGAGCTGGAAGACACCCGCAAGCACAAGACCTCAAGAAAAGCTCTGGTTATAAAAACCTCCTTCTGTGCTGTTTCCATAAGAAAAATTTAGGTAAGTGACTGGCTAGTCAGGGTAGGGTTCAGTTCAAATAGGCCTCTAGCGCATCAGCTAATTATTGCAGTAAAGGAACAAAAACAGCTGTACCAGTAGAGAAACAAAACATCTGTGTAGTGACAGAAAAAGAGAAAGGATGGATTCAGAGGTTAGTCATGCTCATATTGCAGTGGATAAACTGTGCCATCTTGTTATAAGCAGGGATAAGGCAATTTCTCTCTCTCTCTCTCTCTCTCTCTCTATCTACGTATCTACCTTTCTATCTATCCTGTTCTCTCGCTCTGTGTGTGCGTGTGTGTATGTGTATGTGTGTGTATGTGTGTGTGTGTGTGAGAGAGAGAGAGAGAGAGTACAGTGGTGCCAAGAGTATTAAGACAACATGTGCCATGTATTAAGGCTGCACAATTTGTTCACAAAATCTCATCGCGAGTATTCTAACACATTGTGATTGAAGTTTAAATGCTGATATGTAACTATTAAATGTACCATTTTGTATTCAAAAATATTGATCTAAGCTAACAGTAAATAATGAATTAAGCGGATTCAATTTTAATTAAGTGGATGATTTCCAGTATTCATTAATCACATAAAATATATTAAAATCCCATATACTTAAATTTTTGACAAACTCTACATAAATTCCAGGCTATGCATATGTAACGCGTTCAAAAAATTCCTCTGCAGTGGCCGCGCAGAGTAGGTTATGGAAAAATATTTGTTTAATGTAACTCATTATTATTTATTAAATCTCTGGGCAGTTAAGATTTATGAATGTTTTTATTCTTCATCTGTCCAGTTTGGGTGTCCACTGTAGACTCTTGTTTTTAGCAAATAGGAATTAAACCTGATGTAGTATTCTGTCCCTCCATGTCAAGATTCAGCGTGTTTGCTTTCTGAATTGCTTTTCTGCTCAACACAGCTGCAAATAGTTATTTGAAGCACCGTACCTTGAGCTTTCGCAAAAACAAGGCATTCTTACTTATAATGTTTGTATGTCAACAGCTGTGTGTGAAAATCCCAGGAGGTCCACAGTTTCTAAATACTCAAATGAGACCATCTGCCACTGAAAATCACACACCAGTTGAAATCACTGAGATCATTCCCCCATGCTGGTACTGAACTCTAACGTTCATCAACCACTGCAAGTCAGACACACAGTCACATGCACACGGTCACGTTTTCTTTTTAAATATGTTTTTTTGCATTTGTGTTGTCTTGCATCTCTTGTTCTCATTTCATTGTATGGTAGCTTTAACATATTGCATATTTCAAGTTCCTACCATAGAGCATGTTCCTGATCATGCTTATTTTCTAATCATCATCGGGTTCAGTAAAGTAAAGCCTGCACCTGCAAACTTGACTCTTCCCTCAATGCCTGAGAACTTTTTACATGAACTGGAGCTCGGTATACACACAATCCTTATGAGGTATTTTGTGTTCCTATATTCAGATGTATTGTTAATTATGCTGTTAGATGAAATGTAAGATATGTTGGGTATTTTATGTGATCTTTGCAAGTCAGTTTCTCTTTAAATGGTAAGCAGAGACCAGCATATGAGAGATAAACAATGTGAGAATGAGTCAATAGCACTAAAACAGCAGCGACATGAGATGTTGTGTTGTCTCTGAGCTCTGTGACAGGTTAATGGGTCTGGTGCGGCCCATCTGAACACTGCCTATTTCCTCTGGCCGCAATGCTGCTATTTTTAAAGCAAACTGCCTTTTCAATAGAGAAGGAGGTTGGCTGCAAGATATTTTGAAAACAAATGGTTAACGTTTAACAATCCTTCTTTAAGGTTTGGCAGCCTTATGAAATATAATAATGACATATTTTCAACCAGACTTTTACACAGTCATCAAAAAAGGCACATGTTCTTTTAATTCTGTTTATGCAATGTTTTTAAGTAAAAATGTTTTTATTTGTCAGCGCCTAAAAACAGTTTGTGTGGTCCTTACCAACGTCTATAAACCAAACACATGTTGTTAAGGTTATAAATCTGTTTCCAAATAACCTCAAATTCACCATTCTACAGGGAGCGTTTTCTAATACAGAGCCATAAAAACACTTTCTCATCCTCCCAGAAGTGGACGACCAGCAAAATCAGTCCAAGGTCAGACCATTTAATGCTCAGAAAAAAAAAATTCCAAGAAATACATTAGGTCTCTGTAAGCACATTAAATGTTAACGTTCATGAGAGTATAGTCAGAAAACCACTGAACAAGTACGGCTTTTGTGGCAGGGTCCCTCTAAAAACAATATGGCAGTGATATTGCTACAGTACAATAAATAAATATAAGGTGGCATGGCACAGTGGCATAGTGGTCAGCACTGTCTCCTTGCACCTCCAGAGTCCAGGTTTGAGTTTGCATGTTCTGCCCGTGATTGGTGAGTTTACAGCGCACACTCTGGTTTTCTCCCACATTGCCCAAATTGCCCATAGTTGAGTATTGACTGGAGGTCCTTTCACGGTCATAAAAATAGGAATAAATACAATGGTTACCATCGGCCTCCAGGGTACCTATTTGGACTACAGAGGTTCTGAGATGGATGGATATAATTAAATATAAACTTACTGTATATTTGCACCTGATCAAACCACAAACGTTCTGGAACAATATCGTTTGGAGCGATGAGGCCAAACTGTAGAAGATTTGGTCATCATGCGCATTGCCTGTTTTAGTGAAAACCAAACACAACACGTCACCACAAGCACCTCACAGTGACTGATCCACAGGACTGTGGCTACAGGACCCAAGAAACCTGCAGTCACTGAGACAATGATGAACTCCACTTTATTCCAGTATATTTGGGACAAATGTGCTTGAAGGCTTCTGGAAATGTCAATTACTTTTACACCTTCATTCACCAGAAATTTCATCACAAGTCTTAGTTTGACTCGAACACCCCTTGTATATATTAAATATGAACAAAATGCATCTTATTTTTTTAAAAGAAAGTTTCTTTTGGCTGTACTACAAATTGATATATTTTGTGAGTGTGTGTGAGTGTGTGTTGATAAGGAACCTGAGATGGATTTCTACTATCTCTAGAAATATTACATTTGGCTGCCATGTTTTTATTTTTGTATATGTTTCACAGCAAGTCTGATTTATGTTTGAGTGACTCCACAAAACTTTCCTTCCTCTGTAATATCCATATAATATGCACATTTTTTATTTCTAAAGATTTGGGGTCTTTCTGCCGATGCACATTCATACTTCTTCACTTGGCAGATGCCAATGTTATTTTTGAAACGAGACAGAATTTCAACCCAAACACATAACAGCCAAAAGAGAAAAACAAGATTATTACTGCTAGAGGAAAAACATCCAGACAATGTCAGGTGGTCTTTGCTTGTCACCATTTTAACTATTCAGTTTTCTCAGGCTAGACGGTCAGAAGGGTTCTAGCTGGTCAAGTTATTTAGAGAGCGACAGTGACAAAATATGTGAGAGAGGCTGCCAAATAATTACACAGTAGATGACAATGATGATTCACGCTAATCACAGGCATCATCACATGCTTTTCCTGTCATTATTTAGAACACAAACAATAGTGTACATCAGTGTAGTCTGTGTGATCCTGGAATGATTAAAACCTCATCACTCACTCCAGCAGAGGCTACACTGGCACAGTGATAATGATAGCACTAATTGATGTAGTGTCTCATGGACCCTGTTGTGTGAATTTTCTTGGGAAATGTCAAAAAAAATAATAATAATGAAGAAACACAAACTCTAAAAAATTTTTTTAAAATGAAATTGTTCATTTGTTAAATGGAATTGTTAATCAATCAACAAAATATATTCACATTCAAAAATCTAAATAATAAAAGTAAAACAAACAAATCAGTGTGCTTAAGGTCTGTACACGTCATCTTATCTCTATGTGTGAAAAGAACACCATGGAGACGGAGCTTCATAGAATGGTGCGAGGTCAATTGCCCGGGTCACAGAATTAAACGCTATAAGCTCAGGTAGAACTCAGGGTTCGTCAATCAGTGGGGTTTTTATCAGCAAAAAAGGACAGTCTTCAGTCTTTCACATCCTGACTACAAGAGAGGATAAAATAAGAGAAGACATTAGTCTACACTGCACCATGCATTCATGTTCATGAAAGCTGTTCTCATTCTCAACACTGGATGGACACTAGCAAAGCCGTTTAGTTTTAGTGGTACAAAAAAAATTACATGAATCAGTAAAGGTATCTATTTAACAATACTTCTATAGATAACAAAACATAGGATTTGTGCTAAAATGCCTTTACAGCCTTTATGAGTTTTCCTGGACAAAATGGTGGCTTATTTGTCAGCCTAGATTTCCTCAGATGTGGCTGTTTAATGTGTGTGTGTGTGTGTGTGTCTGTCAGTTTGGGTTTGGCCCACTTGATTGAGCAACACCTGTTGGTGCATGCCTGACACACACACACACACTCACAGACAATGTAATGTGGTCTCTTACAAAGTAACGCATTAGCGCACTTGGATTAATTTTTTGATGTAACGAGTAATCTAACGCATTATGTCCGCTATTTAAGTACTCACTTATTTAGTTATTTTTTCAAAAATGTAATCCGTTATTCAGACAATTTATGTAATCCGTGAGCCAAACAGCAGCCATTCCCAATCCATTAGTGTGTGTGTGTGTGAAAGTCATCCTACAAGCCTCGCCCCCGATAACCCGCCCCATTTGTTATTCCTGCTGTTATACCTCTATCTCACCTATGCGGTTTGACTATGCAAGGACCGATGCGCGGAAAGATGGAAACGTAATCACAGCGCCAAAACTCACAGTGAATCATGATGAACCGTACTTATTAGTATTTAACAGATTATGGGCCAAACTTCACTGAGTGATGATGGTAGAATAATTATAAAGGTCTTGACTAGAACAACATGCATGAGGAATCACAAAGGAGTTTTCATTTTCTGCAATGGAAAAGTACTCGAACTGGTTACTTTAATTAGAAGGTACTGTAAGGCTGTAATGTAACTAATTACTTTTTAAAGACAGTAATTTTGTAATGTAATTAGTTACTTTAAAAAGTAACGTCTCCCAACACTGCTCATGATCCATTAGTCTTAGAGTGCTTATTGTTCAGAAGGGGTTATTTATAATTCATTGACATTACTTTTCACAAAGTACTAGAGATTTTCAAGCTCTTTGACGTGATGTGTCATGTTTTCCTTGCGGGCCCAAAATTATTGAGCTCGGAGTCATGGAAGCAAACCAGTCTGGCACTGTTCCCAAACAAATCCTCATAACTCAAATTCCTTTCTAGTAATGTGCTGGATGCCTTTTGCTTTCAGAACTGCTTTAATTCTTCATGGCATAGATGCAACATGGTGCTGGAAACCTTCCATTTTGGTCTATATTGTCATGAGGGCATCACACAGTCGCTGTAAATTTGTTGGCTGCACGTCCATGATACAAATCTACCGTTTCAACACATTCCAAAGCTGCCCTATTGGCTTGAGATCTGGTGACTGTAGAGGCCGTTTGAGTAAAGTGACCTTACTGACATGTTCAAGAAACCAGTGTGAGGTCATTTTAGTTTTGTGACATGGAGCGTTATCCTGTGCTCATAAAGTCATGTACTGTACACGGTCAGGCACAATATTCGGAAAGGCTGCAGCATTTAAACCATGCTCAATTGGTACTAAGGGGCCCAAAGTGTGCTGAGAAAATCTACCCCACAGCATTACACCACCACCAGCCTCCAATCTTCCAATTTTGGTGAGCCCATGTGACCTGTACCTTCAGTTTCCTGTTTGTAGCTAACAGTAACAGCACCCGGTGTGGTCTTCATCTACTTTAAGGTTTAATGTTGTGCATTGAGAAATGCTCTTCAGAACACCTCAGTTGAAATGAAATGTCATTTGAGGTACTGTTGCCTTTCTATCAGTTTGAACCAGTCTGGCCATTCTCTTCTGACCTCAATCAGCATCAACAAGACATTTTCACCCATAGCACTGCCCAGTTCATTCTCTGTTAATACTAGAGATGATTGTATGTAAAATTCTCAGTAAATCGACAGTTTCTGGTACCAACAACTGCCCCACGTTCAAAGTCACTGAAAGCACCGTTCTTCCACAACCTGATGCTCAGTTTGAATTTTCTTGGCCAGGTCTACATGACTTAATGCACTGGGTTGCTGCCATGTAATTGAATGTTTAGATATTTATGGTAACAATCGCCTGATCAGGTGTACCTACCAGTTAGTGTAAGATTTGTGACTGTGCATGTAAAAACTGAGGGTGATACAGCCGATGGGGCTGAATTGGAAAAATGGGAATTTATGGGAAAATTGGGTCCCACTGCCCATTGATTGCACTAAAAAGTACAATAGTAATAATAGGGGCACTAGATGCAGGTGACTAGATACAGGTGACACAATGTCTAGACAGGCTGATGTTGCCTGGAATGCTCTGTCACAAATTTACACTACAAATGCCATGTCATAGGTTCACAATTTTGATAAAATCACCTGGCACCAGGTACAGTAAGCCCCAGTCAGCATGATCACAAGATCACTGTCAGCATATCTACCTAATGCAAAACATATTAATCTATTCACTATTAACCTATTTCGTCCTGAACAATAACTAAACTCACAGCTTGCTTATCACTAACATGGACAATCTCAGCCATTTCAGGACAGGAGGGGAAGATAACAGCCTTTCTATTTATTCAGATTAGATTTGAACAAATACAAAGGGGAGCAATATTTAGATGGGTCTAAAAACAAATGTATGTGGCAGTGTGTTGCTTTCATAAACACTCAGTTCATTACATTTATTTGGAACTAACACTGTGCCCCTGTGCCCCTGCAGGCAAACACAAGTGCGAAACTTTCCATAGTAAAAAATATCACACCAAATCGCAAAACTCAGCAATACTCAGCAATACTCAGAGGATATGTAAGTGCTTTCACTCTAAAGTTGTTTGGATTTATGTGAAATCGTCCTACTGTAGCATAATACTCTATTGGCCTGAGATCAGTTGTGAATAATGAACGTTTTATTCACCCTGAACAAGCAAATCGGATATAATCTGATTCTTCTTTTAATTTATTGGAAACTGAAGGAACATTAAACTTTACAGTACATTTACTTTCAAATATTTCAAAATGGCAAAAGGAATAACAATAGATTTTTCTGCAGCTTTGAAGCTTCCCAGCCCATGGCAAAATAAATGCAAAAGTGGCATGTACCGTAAAGATGAGACTTTAGATCTGTGTTCTTCAACATGGGAATGTACAGTAATATTGAGTCTCAGTCAAGTGTTTGTAAAGCCACACACATCTTCTACAGGACAATGTTATAAAACACAGGGAACTTTTCCACTTCTAAACTCTGATTGTTAAAAATGAACCACTTGTAGGCTTAATCAACAAAACATTAACACTAGTTGCTGGCTAACAAGCTGAATATTACATATAAACCTACATTGAATGCTCTGCATTATATTTAACATTTTATATATATATATATATAATTATTATTATTTTTTTTTTTTTTTTTCAAATGTTTAGTGATACTCACCCCAATGAGATAAGTCCCTCCTGTCAAATCTGTCCATTTAGTTCACGCACACTATGTTTCCAAATTCTTCATGCACCACATATTGTTTTTATGAAATTCAATTTTAGCTTAAATGAAATGCATTATAAATATACCTATGCAGTAAATGCAAAAAGAAAGTAAATGTGTAAAAATATGATGTAAAAAATTACAATAAATAAGACGAAAACCATAAGTATAAAATATTATACATAAAAAGGCATTATGAAATAAATATTTCATTCACAATAAATTAAGAACAATCAAATTCACAATAAAAGTTTAAAGAAAATTTGTTATTGGGTAATAGAAAATAATTTATAATTGAGCAGAATTATAAAATTTCTTATTTAATTTTGACTAAATGTTATTCCAGTTTTGTATAAACTTTTTAAACAAAAGTATTAAGACAACATATGCCATGTATTATAGTTCTCCCTGTGAACAAAACAGGTGATGTCACAAATTAAGGTTGCTTGCCAGTGTGCAGGGGAAAATAAATCCCCAAGTTTATTAATGCGTCCTACAGGATAATGTCAGAGTGGCTGTGTGTAAACTGAACCTCAGGGGAAGCTTGGTGATGCAGTAGGACAAGGACCCTAAACCTCAAAGTAAATCTACTACAGAATGCATTCAGAGACACCAAATCATCCTTTTGGAGAGGACCAGTCAGAACCCAGACCTCAACCCGATAGAGATGCTGTGGAATGACTTCAAGAGGTGCTCACACCCTAAGACACCCTAAGAATATGGCTGAGCTGAGACAGTTCTGTAGGGAAGAATGGTCAAAAAATTCCTCCTGAAGTTTGTGCAGGTCTGATCTACAACTTCCGGAAGCACTTGCTTGAGGTTATTGTTGCCCGCAAGGACTTTATACAGAATACTGATTGTTGTAGAGCAATTGCATAAAATAAAATATTATTCTTATTATTGATTTTAATTCTTTTAAACATTTATGAATATTATTAAAACTGACTTTCGATTTTTGTCTCAATACTTTAACCCCCACTGCTGTGCATAATATTGAGCATAATGTCAGATTTCTTTTGTAGCCTCTGAGTGGCGCAGTGGTAAAGCACTCATCTGGAGATCGCTGGTTCGGTTCCCAGGTGATGCCGTTACCTCTCACAGCCGGAGGTCTAGAGAGAGCTGATTGTCCGAGCTCTCTCAGAGGGGAGGGATGAGAGGTACTTAGTGCTACCACATTAATCACGGCTCTACAGCCAATCAGGGGCATCTGTGAGCTCGCTCACGTGGAGGGAGCGGATAGCGCTGTCCTCCGAGTGTGTTACGCCACCCCTAATGGTGCATGAGCGAGCAGTTCGAAAAGATGCGGTCGGCTGGCGTCACGTGGTTCGGAGAAAACACGTGATAGTCTTCAGCCCTCCCCGCTGAGTGGTAGTAACCTTAATGTGGGAGCCCCCTAGTGACGGGGAGGAATTGGACATGACTAAATTAGGGAGAAAATCTGAAAAAAATTGTCTTACTGTCTTCCCAAATGGTCACCTGTCCATTCCCACCCACAGGTGGTTGCCAGTCAGGGAGGATAAAGGCTAGCACATGCTTCCTATAATATACCAGTCAAAAGTTTGAACACACCTTCTTATTCATGGGTCTTTCCTGATTTTTATTTCTTTCTTCATTGTAAAATAGTGCTGAAGGCATCCAAAATATGCAATATCCTGTGAACAGTTGATATTAAGAAGTGTCTGCTACTTAATTATGATCTGTAAAGCCTTCATAATGGCTTCAATTTGAGGCTGGTAACTCTAAATGAACTTAGAGGTAAGTTTTGATCTTGCCTTCCTGGGATGGTCTTCATGAGAGCCAGTTTTGCAAATGCACTTGACAATACTGTTCTTACAAGAACAATTCCAACAACTATTGTCGTAGTTACTGAATTACCCGAGTCGATATGTATTATTTTAGAATTTTGAAATCTCTATTGTTCCCTGATTGAAATAAATAAATAAATGAATTAGAAGGGGTGTTCAAACTGTTTAACGGTGTAGCCAGCCAAATGGCTATCCTTTGAATGTGCATAACAAATACCCTCTTCCACATACAGTACATGAGCTTACAGATATTAGTGTCACTAAGATTCTGATATTACTCACTATGTTAGTGTTTATAACAATAAATAATAAATTGTAATAAAAATACCTGACCTATCCAAACATTATTGAAACAAATCTAACAAACACAAATAATCTGATGAATTATGATCATTATGAAATGCACATCAAGTAAAATTCTTTCCTATTTACTGGTTTTAATGATATAATTTTAAGAAGATATTGCAAATAAACTATAGTAAAGAAATGTTAATTCATGACAGTGGTAAAATAGATGCTAAGATGCTGAAAGTAATAAACGATGAGACAGTGATTGCTGGTTTGAAGGGAGAAACCTTCCACAACACACTCTAAGGGCTGTTGTCTCTCTTCTTTAGAACCCACCACAGCTATTCAAAACGCTCGATCCAGGGCCAAGCCTTCATTGACGCTGGATACAAAAGCTCATGGGTGGCTGGCTCCAGTCTAACATTCACAGGGGAACAGCACATTTCTCTCAGCACACACATCCAGCTCAGATCAGTGTCCTTACGGCTCGCCATGATCTTCCCCTGGGTCATCCTTTTACATATTTAAAATGAACTGAGAGAAACGATCTGGAGTATTGTTCGGTTAATGCAGTACTCATTACTGCACTGCCTGTAATAGCCTTACATATGTAGCCTTTGGGCGATGCCCTTGAAGGGCAGTACCACCAACAAGCCTGCCCATTTCTTTACATTTTATACAGACCAGACTAGTACTGTCGCTGAAAAACTTCCTATCAAATATCAAAGGCTCAATGAGGAACAGATTCAATGCCTCATAGTAGGCAGTAGAACAGAGAACATGACAATGGATTTATTATCCACTTTTTAGACCGAAGAAACATGAGCATGCAGACCTCTGGTCTCAATTTATTTTCTATGCTTGTCAAGCCAGTGTTATAACTGACAAATGAAAAATAAGCGAGACGAAAGTGCGTCTCCTTCAGCACTTCCCACATCTCCTCACAGCACATTCTTTCGCCTGGTGCCACGTTGTAATAACACACAAGTTTCAGGATTTCATCCGTAGAGCTCCAGATTTCGAACATGTTCATAATTGCTGATTAATAGCACATTGCAAGTACGTGTTTTTACAAAAGGATATTTGAACATTCATCGCTTTCCTGGTGTTTCTAATCACATCACTGCCAAAACAAACCTTAAGGCTTCTGATATGTTGATGCTTTCTACAACTCCTCACCATTTCAGAAATACAGATTTCAGAGACCCTCAGAAAGAAAAAAACAACCAGTGTATCATGGTTCACTGTGTAAATCAGGAGAAATGCTCACTGCAGGTAAAATACAATGGTGAAACACTGTATAAAATTTACATTTTTGCTCTTTTCAGGAGTTTGATGAGTATCTGTTCATGAGCATAAAATGAAGCTGATCTGAAGCTTTACAAAAGCCAGACAGCGCTTGGGGAAAGCGAATGCTTTTGTTTACAGTCTCCGAGTCCGCATCAAATCCAACACATGCTGCATAACCCAAATATATATGATACGATGAATAAAAAACATGATTTAAATTTTAATTGTTGACGCATTCATTTAGTGATTCCACGCAGTCATGAATCCAATGAGAGGAAGCCGCACGTGGCCTGGAGGCTTGAGACATGTATGTTTACTGGGAGTAATCTGCTTCTCATTCTTTTCTTTTCCCGCTGCAGTAAACGAACACCACCAGTACAGCACGAGTCTGTGCAGGATGGCACACTGAGGCAAGCAGGACTGCTGTAAAGGTTGCATACTAACAAAAACAAATGATGACTGCTCCAAGATCAAAGCCATGCCACCTCTTACTCAATCCACATGCAGATAAACAGAAAAAGATTTCAGTTCTGAACACGATTTTCACCCAAGCATAAAAGCAGCGTTCAGGTCTTACGTTCACTCAGGATCTATCGAATGAGTTACAATTTAAAATAATTTAAAGAGTTTAGCTTTGCAGAGAAGGTTTATTTTGAAGGCACAATTACGTCTGAGATATATCGCAGCTCGACCACATACTGTATAACATGATCACTTGTTATGTACCGGATATCATAACAGCAGATCACAGGAACGAGAGAGTTGTGTTATTAAACTGTCAATAACGATTTAAATAGAACGCTTTGAAGGAAATTGTTCTGTCCCACTTTGTAAAAAGTTTTTGGAGTTCAGTGTCAACCATCCATTGGCTACATTTAAATAAAATGATATGCTTAAGCATTGGAGCATCTCCAACAAGATCTGATCTCCAACAAGTGCTCAAGAGGTCACATCGCCTGCCAACTAGAAGCTCGCAGACACCACATAAGCATTATCCTGGAGCAAACTGTAAAGCACACTATGTGGGGTCTGAGCTCAAGAAGGATGAACACAAAATAAGTCTTTATGCCAAAAAGACTTATTATAAAAAGAGCAAGCGAGAATGCCAAATGACAGAGAAAGAGAAAAGTCTGTAGCCGATGTATTGTTAGTAAGCAACCAGAAAAAACCCACAGAAACCACAAAACCACAGCAGTGGTAAGAGTGGACTTGACAAAGCAGGACCACCACAGGGGAGCTGGAGCTGCTTGTTGGTGATACAGTACTGTATGTCTCCACTAACCATGTTGCTTTTCTGTGAAAAAGAGAGTATTGTTTGCTAAGTCGTGTAAGCATTGTTATATATCCTGTCTCGAAACTATACATTTTCTTAGAAGCTCAGGTTTATTTTAGTGAATCTATAGTTGTGCTCATGAAAATGGTTGCTTGAGCTTTGACTTTTGTAGAATCAGCATGTGCTGTGGACGTACTGCACATGTATTTTTATGAGGTGGTTTTTCTAATCTGATTGATTTCTTGGAAAGTTTCTGCCCTTGGAACAAAACGAACAGATCTAACCCTGAGATTTGTTAGCAAATATTTGTACCCCTGCGAAACCCCATAGATCTGGTGAAAAGTTCTAGACATGATTCAGCAAAGTTTTCAGTAAAGTGATAAAAATTAGTTCATTAAAAGGCTTCAGTGCTATTTTGGATCCTCAGGAGTTAGTCTTGCACAAGAAGTCACTGGAGTCGTCGTTCCACCTGCTCATTGAGAAACTTTGTCAGACTGGGATCCAAAGCACAAAGCATGGAAAAAAGAATGAGTGTGTGTCCATACAGGCAACCTGCAGCAAGATACATTATTTTTATGGAACACCAGCTAGGCCATATGTATAGGAGCTTTGCTAGCAGAATGGCACTGCTATGATGATGGGAAAAAAACCTTGAATAGATAAAGCCAGTAAAATTACCCATGGCTCCTCCCACATCTTCAAATGCATACCCATGATCTATCTGTGTTTTTCGTTTTGTTGTTGTTGTTGTTCAGTCCAGCGTATGACAGGAGGACTTAGGGGTTTGTTTGTCTTCCCCGAGACTCTTATCTCCAAAGGAATGGCTGGTGCACCACAAAAAAAAGTGTGAACCCTGGACCGGAGGAAACTCATTTTGACCCTGCAGGTGGAACACGCAGACTGATAGTGGGGGTGCAAGGCGACAGAAGAGCAGTGGAGTGTGAAAGCTCTGCCTTGATCTCCTAGGGGAAGTCTGATTTACTGCACACCAACAGAAAAGTTAGACTAATGATACTAGAAATTAATTTGATGCAGTGGCTATTTTCTTTTTTCTAGTTTCTCAGTTCCTTTAAATATAGCACCCTAGTGAGCAAATGGAGGTTATATTTCACCAATGATCTGGATGAACAGGTTTATTTTTTCAAACCAAGGACCACCAAGAGAAGATGAGCTGAAATATTTATTTCTGACCTACCATCCATAAAGCACCAGCATCTATGGGTAAACTTCAACAGATTGACTGTAAATGGCAAGAGAAGCCACATGGAGCATATTGAGGATATTGGTTATATTTGGAACAAATGAAAGACCCAAGTTAGCTGTTTTGTTTTGGTATCAATTACTGTTTGGTTTGAAATGGCCAAACTCTCAGTGTCGTTCCCATTTCATATTAAGACCGAGGACTATAGCTGAGTCCAGGAAACCTTCTTGAGAAAAGATTACATTTAGCATTGTTTAGTTTTTTTGTGCTTCTGAAGGAACCCTTAAAGGTTGTATGTAGAACCCGAGAACTGAGGAACCTTTAAAGTCAAGATCAAAAAACATTCATCTTTCTTTTTAAGAATGTATAACAAGTGGCCTATTATGACACCACAACACAGCAATAAATCAAGGCAGGGAGACTGAAGCTTTGTCTAAGAGTATGGTGGAGGAAGAGAAGGAAGCTCATGTTAAATCTCATGCTCAGCTGTCGGCCATTTAGTATGACCTCAGGTTCAAGGTCGAATGCTTTATTAACTTACTCTGACGGTGATGCTGATGGCGGCTACTGCATATGGGTTTTGAACTTCTTATTAACAATGAGGGACAGAAAACAAAAGGAGCCTTGATAATAACTGCATCTGGTTCAGGTCAACCTAAACTGGTCCAGGAACATGGAAACTTTTTCTAATTAGCAGGCACTGTTGGTCTGACTTTTTTTTTTTTTTTTTTTCCAGAATGCTTCAAAATAAGAATTACATTCAAATCTTTAAATTACCTTCCTAGCCATGCCACTTTCTACCTTATGAACAAAGATAATAGTTATTTCCCTGTTTCTTAAATCACTGACAATGTTAAGCTGCTGGGGACGTTAAGATTCCAGGTAATTTTCCTGTTACACAATGAACACACACAGCTTCTCACAGTCTTCTTTCTGTTATCATTCCTGATCTAGCCATGGGCAAGATTCACAAGTGTCACGCTTCGTGCAAGATTTAAATCTTTGTCAATAAAATGGCAGGTCCCTTTCATACGCTACTAACCTCACCGCTATTAGTTGAAGCCATGTTTTGTTGTAAAAATGATAATTAAGTGTCATGAAGATTTTTTCGTGGTAAACCACAAACTTTGCAGCATTGACCTGGCAAAACATAATAATCTGAAGTCTTGTCGAGGCATGGAGTTGTTGTCATGACTGGTAGGAGTTAATACCTCTGCAGTTAAATAGGTATATTTCAATAGGCGATTACTTGAACATGGAATGTGTTGTATGAACTTAAAGTCTCACAAGTAAAACAGGCTTTGATGTGTTCTTTATTATTTATAGCTGAAGCCCATTGAAAATGCATCAGACAGTCTTCAAGGCTGTACAAGAAAAATAAGCAAGTATTCTCGCTTTATCTATTGTTTTTTTCTATCCACCAAATTACTTAACTCAGAACATACTTCGTTTATGCCCCAGGACTTGGAGTGCTTTCATATCTGATTCCCTTTGAACTTGAGGTGCGAGTTATATTGTATAACTGACTGTATATGGACTAGAACTATATTAATGCACATTACACATTACATATTAACGCACATTTGCACAATTTATACAAAACAGAACTTTGAACTTTGACTTTGCACATTGTCTTGTTTCCACTTTAATTCTATTTTATTTTATTATTTGTACATAATGTAATTCTTTAATTTTTACAGCTAAAAGTTTTTCTATATTTTTCTATATTTCTTATTTGAAAAACTTTTCTCTTATTTCATAGTTTATAATCTTATTAAAAACTCTTATTTTTAGCTCATCTGCATTTGTTTAAGCCTTTTACTTCAAATCATACTGTGTGTGTGACAAATAAAATGTGAATTTGAATTTTTAATTATTAGCAGGAAAAAAAAAATCTAAAAATGTCATTTAAAATTTAAGCCATTAATCCACTTTTAGATTTCACACCAAATTCCCTGCTATAGACATTGACATTATTAAACTGAAGATCAGTGCCTGCGAATCTGTCAAACATCCACACAAACATAAAACACTAATAAGATGTTAGTTATCATTAACAGCATGGGAGTTGCATCATACTGACTCTTTAGGTTAAAAGTGCTCTGGGATTTGTCTTGACAACTGTCTCTTGAGTGCATGTGAGGAAATTCAGATATAGAGACGCAAACTGAGAAATGATGCAAATCCTCCTTTACATTATGATGTTTCTTATAGTTATAGATTGACCATAGTGTAATGATTCCATTCACCTTTGGATCTTTTCCCCCTATTTGCAAACATATATTTTTTTGGATTCTAAAAAGCTTTTAAGAGATTTACAGAGATACAGAGCTCAGTCTAAATGCACTGGTTACCCAATACACATTGGGAAGACAGTAACATCTGTCTATAGTCTTTTACAGTGCGCAGTCAGGGCATTTGAGGTACTCAGCCCATGTACTTATATATGATATAAGAAAATCATGTTTGAGATCAAATGGAGTGAACCAGATATAAGCCTCCTGCTTTTAGTCAGAAGTGATCAGAAGCTTACTGCAAGGCAATTAACCTGCGGGCGGAGAACGTGGGGGGATGGTTGCGAGAGATAACACCATGGGTAGATCAGATCCAATCAGACTGTGATGGCTGTGCACTCTTTCTTGTTTATAGCTCCTCCAATGGGAAACATACTCAGAAGATGATGAAGAGATAGGTTTAATACTGACTCGCCCAATTTCTCTAGGCAGGGCTGACACTAATAGCAAATGCAATGTTGTGCTAGTGGGGGATGAGCCTGTCTGGCTGCGCTTCCAGCGGATACCTAGAGGAAGTATCTTTCTATAAGTGTTTACCTGAAGTCTGTGCTCCGTCAAGTGATACACATGAGCTACACTCTTCAAAGCTGCCATCCATCTTGGGGCTAAAATGTTTGCCGGGTGTAACGCAAGCTCTCATTTATCTCGGGCTGAATCAGACCTATCGGATCATTCATTACTCACTAAAACGGAGGGTCCAGCAAGGACTAAACAAACAGACCCACTACTACACCAAAGGCTCCCACTGAGGTCAGCAGGGTTAAACTAGCTGAACCTGCTTTGACCTTTATTAGCTTTCCTCTGTTTAATCAGACGTCTGTTAGTGAGGAAGCTAATTAAGCTGCTTTAACCTGGTGATGGCTGAACATAATAACACTCCCTGAATACAGACACAGAGCCATGAACTCTGTCCACTGACAGTCTAATTACAGCACAGCGTGTAATGCTTGTCCTAACACTGGCATATAATTATGCATGTGTGTAATCATATGACGTGCAAACGACTTATATACAAGTAAACACTACACAAGGATTAAAATGCTAAAGTCTTTATTATGGTGTCCCAAAATGAACCTTTTTGTTTTGTGTAGCCAGAAATCTGGGAGACCACTAATATAGTAAGCATCATTCTTTTTCAACCACTGAGGTTGAAATTTGGCCCTGCACTAAGAATACGGTGAAGGAAAATGAAAGAGGCAAGAGATCTGTAATTAGACACAAGCATGGAGGCTTAAGACTCGGTAATGAAGATGTTCCTGCCTGCAAGTCAAGGATTAGAGGCAATAGTTTAAGAGTCTTAGAGATTAGAGTCACAGAGCTCACCTATTACAGTCAACTTCATCATTTCTTTTGGCACACTTTAAGAAAATCTCAGCAATAAGAAAAACTGTTTGCTCTTTAAAGATATTACAGTCTCAAAAACTTTATTGTTGTGTGCAAGCAAATATGCAGTTGAACATTTTTACTCCAACCTAAAAGGACATTCCATTGGTGTGATTTGAAAAGGGTAGTCCACATGCACAGACATGGTGGTTAGCACTATCGCCTTGCACCTCCAGGGTCCAGGTTCGATTCCCGCCTCGAGTCTGTCAGTTTGCATGTACTCCCGGTGCTTGATGGGTTTCCTCCAGGTACTCTGGTTTCCTACCACAGTCCAAAGACATGCAGATTAGGCTAATTGGCGTTCCAAAAATTGCCCATAGAGTGTGTGTATGTGTGTGTGCCTTGCAATGGATTGGCACCCTGTCCAGGATGTACCACGCATTGTGCCCTGGGATAGGCTCCAGACTGCCCCGTAACTCTGTATACAGAATTAAAAGGTATAGACCATGAGATAAAGTGTTCGGATTAATTAAAAAGAGTCTCCAAAATGGTTAGACTTAAGAAAAATTCTCAAATCAAAAATGCTCACTCAACAATGCCAAGTCGTGCAATTAATTGTTGGGGTGGGAGGAATTGTGAAATTTGAATATTTTAATACTTATCTAATAATTATTTTAACAATGATATTAAACGAAATAATTGTGAAAATTGTGAAATTGTCCACTGTGAAACCAGGGTACCAAGAATTGAGGTGATGACTATGGGTGAGAAAAACAAATGTAAAAGCCTTATTTCCTTAATGCATAAAGTACACCTGAACATGAACATGAACAAACCTGTATATGAACAATTGCATTTCAGAAATTGTTGTTTCGCTTCTAATTGATTGCGTGTTGGTTATTTTAATTCCTTGTAGAGAGAAAAAATAATATGTGAACTGAATACTCAACTCCCTACACTTTGAAAGTTTAGAGCGAGCAAACACATCAGCTCCATGAAGATTACTCACTTTAGCTGAGCGTGGAAGCTTTTATGCTCCTCTGGCTTGCCTGACTTGAAAACTAAACGAAAAGGGGAAGAGGTCACAGGAAAGAAAAGCGGGAGGAGTGAGACAAGTGCGTTAGTTGGGTTATTTAGAGGTTCAGAAAAAGCCTCTTCACAGCGTGCATTACATGGTCATTGTTTTTGTTAGAATGTGTGCTTTTGTGGAGAGAGAAAAAAAACCTCTGGTAGCAGTTTATTCCTGACAGATCCTTTGCCTTCTGTCTCATTTTTAGCTCTTTACTTGTACTGATATATTTTTGCCTAAAAGCTTCTGAGAAGCTGGAAGTAAGCGGAGAGACTCCTGTATCTATAGACTCCCCGTCAGTCAAACTAGTAGCAATTTAAGCACCGAGGTCGGAGGTCAAAGGCGTCACCGGGTTGTGCATCTGCGGCTTGGGCCAGGTCTCTTCGCCAAGGCAGTCAAAGTGAGCAGCCAGCCGCACTGTAATGTGTATTAGCACCACAAAGAGGCTGCAGAGGGGCTCGGGTGGGGGCCGTGCTTTGATTTCGGGGAGATTTATAACCATGATGGAATTGGGACTGAATATCCCCAGCTTCCCCATTTTCTCCATCATTTACTCGCATCTAAAGGGTCTGTTTTTGTTCCTGGAGATGGTTGCCTGGGATGAAAAAGATGGCCAATCTAAAAGAAAGAAAGAAAGCGAGGGGACGCTCCCCCGGCTGGCTTGAGACACTTGTTTTAAGTCCTTTATCAGCTCATGCATAGCGCAAGGTGAGTAGGACTGCCTGAACACTTGATCCTCTTAATCTACAACGTCGTGTCCGGTTAATTTATGTGCACCTGATCAGGTTGGAGGATGGAAAGGAAATGCTTAACGCTAGCACTGGTTCATGGTGGTCATTCTGCAAAGCAGAGATAGAGAGTTGCGTCCAAAAATGCTGGACAATTTCCTCCTTACCCTGTTTTGTCTTATCCCAGATGAGGGGCTCTACATCCTGTAGTAAATACTGGCTGTCCCTCTATGACCCCGGCAGTGATAAATAACCCTTAAGGTTAACCACGTTTGAAATGGAGCTGTGAGGCCATTACGGGCCCCCTGAGTTCTTCTTGACATTCACAATATGTCAAGTGCTGTTGGACAAATTCCGCTTTAGAAGTCTGGAAGGTGGTTTGAGCTGTTTTAGCAAATGAGTAAACTATTCAATCAGTGCCACAATCTTAGACATATTATTCCTCTGTGATAGAGGTGTTAGTGGTGGCAAACACGTGTGTGCTGTAAGACGGCTACTGAAACACATTTGGCAGCATTCCTTATTGTACACTAATCTAAATCCTGACAACAGTTTCATTAATTATTCTAAATGTCTCTCTTGTCTCTTGAGTGAGGTCATCATCTACACGCTGTCTTAAACTGGATCATCATGTCACTTTGTAAATTGACACGCAGAAGATCAGAACATTTTCGGGGACATAAACTATTTCCATATGTAGCGCTGAATGACAGCAAATATACTCGCAATATGGCAAAACATATCAAATCACAACACATTTGTTATTTTAAGGATACACAATATGTACACCTATATATCTAAATATCTAAATCTATACTTAGATTTGCTATAGACTGCTAGAAAACAGAGATAAAACCCTAACCCTAACCCCCACTGTTAACTAAATAATTCTTATTTAATCACATATGCCTGTTTGAGCTTCTGGTATTATTGATTAAAAACTTATTAAATTAAAGGCCTAATATTATTGTGATGTTTGTGCACATACGTACATATATCTATTGATTCATTCACAATACGCTAATAGCTCTTGGCTTCATTTGATCAACTTGGTTAATATTAAGAAACGTGTGAGTTGTGATACAGGTTAGTGCAGCCACTCTTAGTAAATAAAAAAAGGGTTGAATTTATTTCTAATTATTTATATTATATGCTTATGTTCATCATTCATACATTTTCTATACTGCTTATCATGAACAGGGTCACAGGGGCCTGGAGCCTATCCCAGGAGACTTAGGGCATGAGGCTGTGTACACTGTGGACAAAGTGCCAGTCCATCACAGGACACACACACACACACACACACACACACACACACACACACACACACACACACACACACA
>JAQMYI010000016.1:1030334-1040392 GCA_030014275.1 Clariallabes melas
TCTCCGGAGGCGCGCGTGAAGAGCAACAAACCCGACACAGCCATGTCCATGAGCTGGGCACTTCCGGTGAGTAACAGGAGGCCCTTTATCCGGGACTGTTACCGGGACTCCGGGGGTTTGGATTAACCACATAAACACAGCGCACCTGTGTAGACGTTTTTACTGGGTTTGGCATCTCATGCAGTGGTGTTTATCTGTTTCTGAGCTCCCACAATCCTTTGCTGCCTGTGCCGTTCACCATCAGCAACTTGTATTGTTTACTGATCTTCTCATACTCACACTTTAATTAATTTCATCATCTAACACTGCTCCTAATTTTGCTTTATTACTGTCCTAATGTCACCATGATGTGTGTGAATGCATTACATACACACACACATACATACATACACACACACTACATGTATTTGTCTGGGCTATCAGGAAATAATGTCATAAATGATCACATGGTTGGGATGTTTTGCAAAAATATTTAATTAAGCAATATTTAAAAAATAAACAAATAAGTAAATTATTGCTAAACCCTGACGTAACTTCCTGACTGTGATTAGATCATTACACAGGTCCAAATCACAATGACATTTTTTTTACACAACTATTTGTTTGGCAGTAATGCACACACATTTATCATTACGTTTTAGACATTGGAGGACCCGAAACCAGTCTCTGAAAAATTCTATATGTCTGCCTGTCTGTCTGTCTGTCTGTCCAGGCAGACTTTGTCACAGCATCATTCAAAACTGGCTGGACAGAATTTAATGACCAGTTCTTCGGTATTTGCCTGAAGTTAGACCTGCCCTATAAATGAAATCAAAATGTTGAGTAGGAGGGAAGTTATGTGCAGTTTTGTGCCAGATTTGAAAAACGGAACTTTTGACACTGCACATGCGTCAGACAGTGGACGCGTCTTAAATTGACTGCTGGACAGAATTTAATGAAACTTTGGCAGTACTTAGATATCTGAAGTACTGAAGTTTAACCTGCACCATAAGAAAGTAAAAGTAATGTTATGAACAGTTATGTGGCGGTTTTAATAATCTACTTAGATATTAATTAGAAAAACTACACTGAATAATTTTACTGGGATTATTATTTTCGTGGCTGAAATAACACCGGTGAAATGGTAGTAGGGAAAGTTAATTCTTTAACTCGCTGGAGTCGTTTTATGACTAATCTTAATCCGATTTACCTTTTCGATTTCTCTGATTCACTCTCAAACTAGGGAGTTTATTTGGCTGACAATGAAAGAAGTACAACTTAGTGTAAACAAGGCGTGAGATACTCAAACTTACAGAATTTAATTTCTTTGTATTAATAAATTAGGCAGAGAGTTAGGTAGACACGTATGTGAAATGATAATAATTTTTAGTTTTAACCTTTTAACTACTTCTACAAACAGTTTTCCCATCAACAACAGGTACTTACTCTAGTATATTATACACACACACACACACACACACACACACACACACAACCATTACAGAATGTACAGGGTGGCGTCGGTCATATCTAAATCCATACTCCAAAATGTATTTAAAAGTATAAATTACAGCAAATGCTCTGCTTGACCGCCTCTGAGTTTGCAGCACGTGTGTGCACTAAATATGAGAACATTAAACATTTTTTTTCATTACCTAATGATGTTCCTATGAGAGACAATTTCCTCCTTTAATGCAGCTATTGTTCTCAGCTGATTGTAGTGCACTACTGACATCAGATCAGCCTGAAGGAAAACTATTAGTGTGGTTAGATCTTGTTTGATTCATTATCTTCTCTTGCTGGTTTCAAAGCCACAATGGTTATGAAACAAAGAGATAAGGAAGTTTTAATGTAACATATCAAACATCACAAAACATCCCCTAAAGTAAGCAGAGCTACAGCTGATTTATATCTGTTGGAGACCACTGAAGATGATTAATGTGGTTTTGCAGAATGGTAATATTATTATTATTTATTTATTTATTTTTTACATTTAAGCATGATAAGAAATAATCAGAGGAAGTGATTTGTTTGTTGCTCACAGTGAGATGAAATTGGACACAAATGTCTACAGGCAGTGACGGTTGGTTCGGCTGCTCTGATCTCGTTATGACGTGCCAACAACAGGTGTGCTGCTGTCCCTGCTCCTGACTCCTCATTTCCTGGTTCCTTAATATATAATGTTGTCCCATTTCATCAGAAACATTTCTGAATCCTGAATGATCCAATTATGAATAATACCAAAGTTAAGTTTATTCTTAACTTTGAACATAAGAACATAAGAAATCTTTAGGTAAATTTTATTACTATCCTGTCTGAATACTGTAGATGGGATAAAACGGTGCGTATACAGTACAGTACCAGACGAATAAACTCAAGTAGAACAAGCACATCAGAATTTCTTAACATAAACATATGAATACAGACATTTAAGTACACAGTACATTAAATACATTTAAGTAAACAGTATATTAAAACTATTAGGATATTGGGTGAAAAGGTTAAAATGTGAATTTAATATTTAAAATATTTAAAACCTAATTTAATATTTAAACTGTGGTACTCAGTGGCATTGCACTGTGTGAGTGCATGTGCATGGCATGTTAGCACCTTATTCCACATCCTGTTCTTTGAGGCAGATAAGATAAAGAGCATAGCTCTAGATATGTAGACATGATGAGATGCACCTGACCTTGTGTTTCCTGTGTTGTACTCCTGTGAAAAGTGTCACACCCAGCATTTCCTGTGTCACACCCTGTCTCACTAACATGACAAACTTGACTTTGTACTATATATTATACGACTTTGTCATATAACTTGACATTTATGTTCTTTTAGATGAAGTTTAATTGCTAAGGGGAGAATACTACTGTACACTATGATTTGCATATTCTAATATCAACAAGTTGACTGTCAAGCGGATATGTCTGACATGACACTAACTATAAAAAGCTGCTTAACAGAGAAAAAAGTCTGGCTTTTGACAACCAAGGCAGGAAGGCAGGAGATGCGATGCTTCTTCAGTGACTTGTCATGCAGCACTGCAGCAGTGCAATATAGGGCTGGAGAAAAGCAAACACATCGTCTGCATCAATTTCTCATCCAGCCTCACCCACAGGTCAGCCTGAAGATGTGCTGAGTCATTTAGCCGAGTACATATGGAATACTGTGTTATCATCAGGTCAAAAATGCATGCCAGGCTCGCCATGCTAATAATTATTGTGAATTACAGAAAATTTGGTGCTATAAAAGAGCTGTCTGCTGTCTCACAGGCTCATGAAATTCTCATCTGTATGTTCCATGTTGTTGCTATGTCTAAACTCTATTTACGATAGGTTTGTCAGTCTAGTCCTCTACATGAATTTGGTAAAAAGTGACATGAATGAATATGCCCCTGTGCAATGTAGTGTTTCACAGGACAAAGTATTTTCTCTCCTTTGATTGATGAGTCTTATTGATTGTGATTAGTGTATTAGAGCTGAAAAATTCTCTGTATGATCATTATTTCTTTGTTCACAGCTAGAGTCATCTCTTCTAGTCATGATGAGCTTGTGTTAACACATCTGGTGTTATCCACATACCTGCTTTATTATTTGTGTATGTGTGTGTGTGTTAATGCTTCAGATGAAGTACCCCTCAGATAATGAATTCTCTGTGTCTATGTAAATGAGCTCCTGTTGAGCCACGCCCTGTCAGAGAACAGTAGAGCTGATCTGCTCTCTGCTTCTTATATGAGGTCACATTGGGAGGAAAATGTATTCGGCCCTATAAATCCAAAAATGAAAAAAGGAACAAAAATGTGTTTTTTCACACATTTTGTTTGTTCACAAGCAACATTCACAGACAATGGAGACCCGTCTGAATGTCTATAAATGACTACAAAGCGTCTTTGCATAACAGGTCACTTTTAACTTTAGCTGTAGGTATGGTAGCTAAAAATGTCTCTAGACCAAAGCAGAGTCCGTTATTTTAGATAGAACCGTATTTATAAGTACTTACATGTAAATGGATTAAATAGGAATGTTCAATACACACTGTTCACTATTGCTTTATGACATGATAAATAATTAATCTTGTAATAGCTAGATTAGCCCCCTCTCTCATCTTACTTCTGTCATGACTCTTATCGAAGATAAAATGCAGGTTAATTTGTTTTATTTTTACTTCATATTTTGTATTAATTGTTTTTATTTGAATATTTTTAGGTTGTGGAATGAATCATATGAGTTCCCATTATTTCTTATAGGGAAATTCGCTTTGATATACGAGTGCTTTGGCATACAACTGCGCTTCCGCAACAAATTATGCTCGCAATAATAAGGTTTAATGCAAGGTTCCAATGCGTCCCCAGTTCAAAATCTTAGGTTAACTCAACTTCTAATTCATAGTTAAGTCAGCTCAAGTAGTATTTGTTGTACATTGTTTCCCATTGTAGCCCATTGATGTAGTTGGACTGATTTAAGTTGTTAAATGGTGAGAATGCTACCATTCTCAGTGTGTTTATTTATGTTTAAACCACCAAACCAATCAATCAATGTCAGTATTTTTCCTTCCTTAGTTTCTCTACACTCTGGTTGGTGATGTCGTAGTCCAGGCTTTGACCTCCAGCCCGGGGTCTGAGGGGTCTCTGTCCCCCCGTCACTACCACCACTTCGACCCTGACACAGGAACCCAGCTTGTGTGTGACAAATGTCCAGCAGGCACATATGTGTCATCGCACTGTACCAATATCAGTGAGCGAGAGTGCACCGAGTGCCCAGCAGGCACATTCACAAGGGGTGAGAACGGTATTCAGCAGTGCCACCGATGCCGCAGGCACTGCCAAGCTCCTTTTGTTGAAAAGTCTCCTTGCACAGCCACTACGGACCGTGTGTGTGCGTGCCCTTCTGGCACTTACGCCAAGGATGGGGAATGCCTCTTTCACCCAGTGTGCCTGCCTGGTTGGGGTGTCCGCAAGTTAGAGGATGTTCGCTGCCGCAAATGTCCACGTGGCACCTTCTCTAATGTGCCATCGCGTGCACTAAGGTGCCGAACACACACAGACTGCCAGGCTCTGGGAATGCGTCTGGTACTCAAAGGCACTGACAAGACAGACAATCTGTGTGGCATCTCATCACCAGGCCATGTCTCAGCATCATCATCATCATCATCATCATTCTCAAACAGCACTGACCCTGGATTCAGAGGTAAGAATAGGAAAGCACTGACAGGAGTGTGTACATTGTTTGCAAGTAACATAACTGTTTCAGACTGGCCTAGAGCCTCCATCCTATTTTTACACATTTGTCAGGAAAATTTCAACAAATGTCCATAGTAGTGTTCTTTTGATAACTCATACATTTGCTTACTAGTAGTGTATGCAAGCTCATCTATTTCTTCATAAATGATGTAAAAACAGCTTTAGAAACTCGTATAGAGCAAAGGCAAAGTGAATGTTTTTCAGGCAGAATTTGTTTAAAAGATCGTTAAATTTTAACCTCCAATACATACCACTTAGCTTAGAAAATCCCCTTTAGCAGACTCGGATATTTCTAAGTTTTTTTCCTTTTTGTTCCCCTTGTTTTGCTGATGATGAAGATGACTGGATGATGAAGAAATGTTCTACTAATTTGACATTCAAATGTATATCGTTTAACCACTTGACCACTTGTTTCTGGGCGAGAAAGCCATGTATAACAGTACCCAATAATGTCTTAGTCTAATCTATTTTGATGTTTTGATACAGTACAAGAGATTTGTATTGGTAACTTGCTCAAAAAGACAGTAATAGATTAGTTTAGGTGGAGAATTGAGCAAATACAATGACCAGCCATAACATTAACACCAACACCTCGTCTAGTCGAGCAATCAAAGTTCTCAGGTACAGTGCCACCGGCTGTACTGAAAAAGCTGGAAACCCTAGCAACCTTGCACACCAGTGAAAGTTTAGCCATGTTCAATTTTATTCCTTCCTAATACACAGATTTATTTTATTATAAACTGCTACGAGTCTGCATGGATCACTGAATAAGTTCATGATTGTACTTTAGAGATGCAGTCTCTTCCGCTTACCCTGTGTAGGGTTGCAGGAGCACTGGAGCCTATCCCATAGAGCTCAGGGCAGAAGTGGTGCCAAGACATTTGCAGGACACAAGCACACACATATACACACACATATACACACACACGCACAAAAACTACAGGCAATTTGGAAACACCTACCCCGCATGTCTTTGGACAATGGGAACAAACAGGAGGATCAAGCACAATAAGAGCATGTAAACGTCACACACACACACACGCACACACACACACACACTCTCTCCGGATGTAAGATTTCAACCCCACCCTTGTAGGTGCGAGGCCACAGTGTTAACCACTAAGTCACTGTGCTGCCAAATCAGTTTACAGTAGTGCTCTAAGCCACATGGTCACTCAGAACATATTTTGCCATATTGCGTTAAGATTGTATTAATGATTATATTTCAGTACTTGGTTTGGGCCCCTTTTGCAGCAATTACTGCCTCAATGCGGCGTGGCATGTAAGCTATCAGCCTGTGGCACTGCTGAGGTGTTATGGAAGACCAGGATGCTTCAATAGCGGCCTTCAGCTCTTCTGCATTGTTCGGTCTCATGTTTTTCATCTTTCTCTTGGCAACGTTGTCGGGCGAGTCAACGGTCATTGCACCAGGTTTTTCTTACCTCTACCACTTTCACATCGGTTACAACTTTTAAGTTCATGCTTCATTTAGAAGTTAAAGTGTGATGAAATTGAAATGTTTAATCTTGTGTATATTATGGACATCTGTTTGTGTGCATTTGTGCCCACACTACAGTTTACTCTCTCTCTCTCTCTCTCTCTCTCTGTCCTTGTTGTGCGTTTTAGTCCGGCCATCACCAGCAATCTCAGGATTAACAACTCCACAAACTGCCCTTGGCGTGTCACCCGTTCTGACTCCCTCGGATGAAGCAGGAGTCCTGAATTCTCCAACGCCGGATCCCTTGCCGTTGTTCAATCAGCAAGCTCAGTCAGAACGGAAGAGCCAGGGTTTGTCCTACAGACCTATCAGGAGAGGCTCGCCTCGACCCAGCATGCACAAGCACTTCGACATCAATGAGCACCTGCCCTGGATGATCGTGCTTCTCCTGTTGCTGTTCCTCGTAGTGATTGTGGTGTGCAGTGTGAAGCGCAGCTCACGCGTGCTAAAGAAAGGGCCGAGGCAAGACCCCAGCAGCATCATGGAGAAAGCGATTCACAAGAAGCCCAGCTCTCCTGCTGGGCACAACAAGGAGAAGTGGATCTACTACTCCAATGGCCAGGGTGAGAGTCGAAGTGTTCTAGCTTTGACATGATTATCTGCTCTATAGTTAGCTTTAATATTCTACTCTCTTAAAGAACAGAGGATTTAGATCAGGTGTTCCCAAACCAGGGGTCATGACCCCGTATCGTTTATGAATGTGGTTGCCGGAGAAATGTACACTGTCTTCTTTTGTTTCAAATTAATATTATGAATATTGCTAACTGATCTTATGTGCTGAAACTGTACTGGGAGTCATCTGTTTTTAAATAAATAGAGTATGTGTTATTTCAGTCTCAGCAGTAAAAAAAGGACAAATTTCTTCATCCATCTGCTGTACCACTGCTATACAAATCTTATACAGTATGTGTGCACTGTTCTAGACTGTTACTGAGCTCTAATGCTAACTAGTTTTCTTATGACAGTTACCATTGGACTCCTCATGTCACCCTCAAACCTAATGAAAGGTCTGCTGTGTATACTGTACCAGACTTTTGATTAGTCAGCGCATTGATGCTCAGGACACTAATGACGATGAGCAGAAAGCTCATCGATGTAGAGGAGGAGTCAGTAAAGTTTGGACAGACTAATTTGTTTTTCTTTTCTTTACACATCTCTATCTTTCTCCTTCTGTCTCTCTCTTTTATTTATTCACTGAACATGAATTTACCTTTTTCTCCTTTTTTCTTTTTTTCTCTCGTTGGCCTCTTTCTTTTCCCTTTCATTTGCTTTTATGGTGGTCTTTAGTTTCTGTGTCTCATTTCTTTCCTGTAAACTGTGAGTGTAAGGAGGAATGACGGCATCAAGGCCTGCCGGGTTACACTAGTGAGACTTCACCACAGCAGCATCGAGCACTGACTGGTGTGTGTGTGTGTGTGTGTGTGTGGTCGGTCGTGTGTATGCACCCCAGATCCAAGCACAAGCAGTTTAAACCAGATTATTCCAGTTCCCTGTATGGTGAGTGGGTTTATCAGTGCAGTATTAAAGCATGGTGGCATGAGACAAAGGGAGTTGTGTTACGGGAAGTGCCCTGGTTCAGGGTCCCCCCCACGTCCTCCTTTAAAGGCCTCTCCATCTCGTCTGCATGCTGATGTGACTCTGCCAGAATTACTGCATATGAAAGTATAGTGTGTAAATTCAGTTCAGTTTAATTCAGTTTTGTGCTTTTAACAGTGGTCATTGTCGGAAAGCAGCTTTACAGAATAAAAAGATATGGAAATAAGTTTGAAAGATGTGAGGAAATATGTATGAATTATAATAATCAGATTGTACCTGATGAGCAAGCTGAGGCGACTGCTCTGAGACGGCCATAGGAAGAAACCTCTGTCTGCGTCAGTCGACTCCAAGGCCATCTTCATGGTAAAGTCCCCAGTCACCACATGCATCCCAAGCGGGCCATATGCATCTGCTCTGATGAAAGTGTTTTAGTTTATTTAGTAAGTCCACTTTGTTAACTGTTCAGCGATGGACATTTCGTGCGAAACTGAAACGAAAGTGGACTTAAACTTATTATACATGTTAACTTAAACACATCTCCTGTTATACTGAAGGTCCAGCCTCCTAACACACAGTATGACTGCAAATCAATCCCTGATATCACCCAAATAAGGATGTGTTCCCTGTTGAGTATGGTCCCCTCAAGGTTTCTTCCAACTGACATCTCAGGGAGGTTTTCCTTGCCACCGTCGCCCGTAGCTTGTTCATCAGAGACAATCCGATAATTATGAATTATACGCATTTTCTCACAAATTGCATACTAATTTCCCTCATTTTCTTTTTTGATTTATAAATAAATTGAATTGAATTCTTGGCAACATTAGTCCTTAAATTATTTGAGCAATAACAATGTATATGTAATTGCAGCAATAAATGATAATACAAGTATGTAATAGCAGCAGTAAGCCATTAAAGTGAAATTGCTTATTTCAATCCCATCTTTGTGGTTATGAAGTAAAACTGTCCTCAGTTAACACATAAATCAATAAGCAGACCCCATAAGGCCATTCTAAGCAGCGGTTAGTGGTCGTGATGAGAGCTCCAACCAGAAGTGGGGCATCAGGAAGTATCAGACTACAGTAGGTTGGAGGACAGAAGGTCAGGGTCATTGGAGAGAGAGAGAGAGAGAGAGAGAGAGAGAGAGCAGTTAGGTATGGTAACAAGCACATAATGTATAAGATGAATGTATATTCAGTGCAGAGGGCAAGCAGGGATTTAGGAGTCTGATGGCAGTGGGAAAGAGTTCTTTAGCCTGGATGTCCTACACCTCACTGTATCTCCGGCCTGAGGGAAGTGGTGAGGACAGGGATGAGTAGGGTACCTTTACGTAGGATGGAGGCAGTTCTCCTGCGGACTCTACGATGGTAAATGCAGGGATGGCAGCGAAGTCCTTGTGAACTTTTTAGCAGTCTTCACAACTCTCTGCAGGCTTTTGTGGTCCATAGCAGTAGTACTGCCATACCAGTGATGCAGTTGGTCAAGATGCTTTCAAAGTTTAGGAGACATATCAAACTTCTTCAGCCTCCTAAGAGAATACACCTGCTGCTAAGCTCTCTTAACCAGCTTTGTGGTGTTTAGTGTCCAACTGTGGACGTCACTGATGTGGAACGCCTAGATATTTAAAGATATTTCACCCTCTCCACCTCAAGCTCCCGAATGAACAGTGCTCGATAAGGTCCATTCTCCTTCCTCATGTCCACAATCATCTCCTTAGTCCTTAGTGGGAAAGATACAGTGGCTTGCAAAAGTATTCGGCCTCCTTGAACTTTTCCACATTTTGTCACATTACAGCCACAAACATGAATC
>JAQMYI010000016.1:1067963-1078614 GCA_030014275.1 Clariallabes melas
GCGGGCTGGGGCGGGCCAAATAATTTCATAAAAGCGGGACTCGCGGGTTGGAAAAATACCCGACCCGCGCATCACTATCGTAGACCCATAAAAGAGGTGGGATGAAATGGGGTGCTATAACTTTTCTAAGGGACAAAAAGTCCCATAGACTTAACATTGAGAAAAATTTTGACAGATTCTTTGATTAGCAACATGCTAATCATATTAGCATAATGCTGTCAACATGCTAATCATGTTAGCGTCATGCTAACAACATGCAATTCATGTTAGCATCGTGCTAGCAACATGCCAAAGTACTTAGCATAATGCTAGTGACATGCTAATTATGTTAGCATCATACAAGCAACATACTAACATGGGGGTGGGCTTATTTTATTCATCAGTTTCTCAGAATCATTGTGAAGCTGTCAAGCCATGCCCTATGCCTATGAGTTGCAGAAATATGAAGAAACTTTCTGCAACCTTATTCTCCTTTATTATCATGTAACATGACATTCAGAATCTAGATAGCATTTGTATGCATACAAATTTATTATCCATGCAGGTGTTACTACAAATCTCACAAGGTTTACCGTATTAATTAGATAATTAAGCCATATTGTAAACTAGTGTCTATGAAAAAGACGTTGTGCTTATCGGATTTCTACTTCACCCAAAGCTAACATGCTCAAACTGACATGTTTCTCTTTTTTTTTTTTCTGTACATGCAACCCTGTCAATACACCAATATCCATGAAGACATCCAGGTGACAAACAAGATGGCCTCTTTAGTGCTAATGTATCCCTTTCTGCAGAACAGACGTCTTGACCTCAATCTTGACCTTATCAAGACCTCTTGATCTTCTTGAGCCCATGTTTAGGACTGAATTTATTTGTGATTTTACACAACAATTTTTCATACGAATGTTTTTAATTTAAGATTTTGCAGTTTTTTTAAAGTATTTCTAGCTTTAACTACCCCACTAGGTTTTAAGTTCTATACAGGGTTTTACTATCAAAAAGCTTTAGCTGTGCTCTGCATTTTATCTCTGTACTGTACTAGTGTTACTCTGGTCTGAATTGTTTGTCCAGAAGGGGGCTCACTTCTCCTCCTCTTTCCCATTGCCCTGTTCACCAGTAGCTAAGCACAGAGTCACAATACTCTACACACAGAAACCTAACAGTGTCCTGAGTAATCTTATACCAGACTTACAGAGATAAGAAATCAAAATAAAACGCATAGTAAAAAATTCCATATAATATGTGTAATAATGTGTGTGTGTGTGTGTGTGTGTTTCTGTTGGGTTTATTTCACCTTGATATCTTTTCTTTACCTATTTTTATACATGCACCAGATTGTCTCTTTTTTCCTCACTGTTCAGCGACTCTCCACAAAAAACAGACATCCATCCATGCGTCCATCTAAGAATCTCCAGTCCAACCAGGGACCGTGGAGGCCAATGGTGACTATTGCAGGACAAAACCAGAGCAAGAAAGGCAAATCTCTCAGGCGATGTAGAATTCCAGTTTAATAATAATAATAATAATAATAATAATAAAGATAACAGAACAGATATTCAAATATTTTGTATGAACTAGTCTTTAGTAGGCGGAAACTGTGTTTTCTGATCTTGGTTGTAACAAAGAATATAATAACTACAATACAGTACCTGTTTTAGCTTGGATCTGAATGCATTAGTGATGGAAGTTCAGGTTACCAAGATGTATTACTTTGTTCCAAGAAACTTTGTGTTTATTTTGTACACTGTCGGCTGTGAGGGCGGTTTTGAGCCTCCACCCTGTAGCCAGATGATAAGTGTATTTTGTAGTTGCCTGGCTGGTGGAATACAGGTAAAATGATGAATATTTCTCTTTATGCATTGATAGAGGTATTGGGGGAACTGCAGGGTTTTTAACTTAAGCCGGGTATACAGAATGAATATACATTTGTCTTTTATCTTACAATCAACAGAGCAGTCTGATTGGAAGAATGAATATTTTAACATTTTTATGATAAAACATACACTAATGTGCCACATTGTGCTTAATATACATCGATCTGTTTTTTTTACTGTAAAAAAGCATGAAATCAGATTAGAATTGATGCTTTTTATTCTCAAGACAACTTGAGAATACTAGAAAATCATTAAAAAAACGATCTTAGATGGAAAAGACATGTTTATTATATGTTATTTACATGTTAATTATATGTTATTTTTTATGCTTAAAACATTTTTAATTACCTAAGCAGATATTTTATTATTTTAGTCAACAACCAATAAACATATACTGTATGGGGCTCAGAATTGTGCAGTATAGAGTTACATATCCTATTTTTTCAGTACAATATGATGAACTGAATTTTATTCTATACACACATGACTGAGCAAAAAAATAAAAAATGGATCACATAGGCAAGAAAATAGCACAGATCCACATGATTATGTTTTTTTCTAGTTGTTTTCAGTTGTTTTATGGCCAACTAATAATAATAATAATAATAACTTTGAGAGGCCTACTTTTTTGCGACATCATTCCCATATTTACATTCCCGTTACAAAAGTAATTATAACTTTCTACCTGACATATGCCAAAACCTAATTGCACAGTTTGATGTCTGAAGCCTCCCTGTTAACACACACCGGCAAGGCTTTTGGCTTTAAAATCGTCATTGACCCATGCTGTATTGCCGACACGGATCTATGCTGCTTGAGTTTTAAGAATTTAATGAATCAGAAATTATGTTGTTCCATACAGAGATGATTTCTTCCGTTCAACTTTCTGCGCCGATACTGGTCGATTACTGGCTTCAGATCAGCAATGACATATTTTATTCACTGTTTACACTGTTTACACTCGCACCACCTAATTTTCTGAAACTTAGCAATTTTGAGGAAAGCTTTAGCTCCACCCCTTTTCTTGTCTTGCTCTATTTCTCTGAACAACTTCTTTCCTGAAATAAATACCAACATGTGTGTCATTATTATTGGTCAGATTCTTAAAGAAACCTTACAAACCACACCCAAAACTGTAGAGATCATACATGAAATTTATTTGTAAATGTGTTTTTTTTTCATTCCCCTATGTAAATGTATTATTTATCACTAGGATAAAGTATAGAACATATATTCAGTTGTACTTCAGACATTACCATGGTAGACACTATAGGATTTTATACAGTACCATGGTAGTACTATGGTGTGTAACACTGTTCTTTGGTGAATACCATGGTACATATTTGGTACCATAGTGACAAGTTTAGCAAGTATCTAATATGGTAAGTTTGTATATACTGTTCCATACTATATATGTTAGTACATACTGCTAGTATTGTATAAAACAGGCAATATTCTATATGATACCTTCTAAACTTTGGTAGCCTCTGTGATACCCAGTAAGGACCATGGTACAGTATTCACCAATGTATTGTCTAATAGCTTTTGAAGAGAACCATAGCAGACAAAAATAGCAATGCAGAATTTACTATTGCCCAAGTATCATAATTACCAGGGCACTTGAAATGAACACAGCGGCACTAAGTTTTGGGGAGAAAAAACATGGTACAATGGTACCATACTATATAAATACTACCATTATGGTATTTAAACATGTATAACATATTTTGACAGCATCCTGGTATGTGTTTTATTGTCCTAAGGTATGTACCATGTTAGAACCATATACCATAGTGTAGTACATGTACTATACACCAGCCAATAAGTACTATGGTAATGTCAAAATTGCCATGTTACAGGTACCTTTAGACTACCATGGTCATTTTACCATGGTAAAAATTCTTTCAGGGATCCAAAGCTGTCAGTTTCTAAATGACGAGTGGAAGACATTTTTGTTACATCAATGTTTGTTATTTTAATTGTAAAAAACATTTTTTCAATAACACTACATAATATTTAAGACAACAGAAGAAATCAATGATATTTTAACTGTTCTGTCAATGTTTTTCTCTGCAGTATGTGTACAGTAAATAGTCAACTAATTTTAATTTTAACATCATCCTGAAATCATTTTTGTTTATTTATTGTTTTAGAATGCATGTAAAAGTACACATTTAATTAAATGCAGCATCATTTATCATTTGTATAAAAATACAACACAACACAATACAACTCAATCCAATAAATACAAGCAATCCATGGACAGTGATTGATTGTTATTTTGATGATCTAAAAACCTTGTTCAGTACCTTACATTTTTATCTATTTATTGTATACATCATGTTTTTTTCCCCAGATCAATCATCATATGTTGTTCTACAAACAGCCTTTAAATAATCCTGGACAACAGACCCAAAATGGGAACTACAGGTAATCTCCCAAGATCAAATTCATGTCTCAATATTCTTTATAGAGCAACTAAATGTATTAATTTATTAATAAATTATAATAAAACAAAGATGTCAAAATATCTAACAGTTGGACTTACAGTTGGACTAACAGAAGTCCAACATCTTTTTTAGGGCTTGCTGTAAAGTCAGGTTTACGTAAATCCTGGTCGTCCTAAATGTTTAGGAAATGTGATGCTTATTGTTTTCATGAAAAACAACATTCATGGTCTGATTTAAAGACTGAGGCTAAATTTGGCATATTTAAACTTTCAGTGCAGCAGTGGCCCTGTACACCTGAACTACTGTACACTGGCATACTGTAGAAGTCTAGTCCTGCAATATGGCCATGCTATCAAGAAAGAGAAACTTTTATACTGAATATTTAAACTTTTATGTTCGACCAGGCAAAATGCCTAATATTACAGTAGAGATGCTAAAGGGTAGGCTGGTGTAATAAAACCCGCCAGAGGAGGTAAAATTATTGATGTTATTGCCATTTAAAGATTATGTTAAGAAAAACTGAGATTGGAGGTGATTACATAAAGACAAATATACTGTGCATTCAATTTCATTTATGATTTTATTGACCTTGTGCAGACTGGTTAGCACTGTGAATGTTTTTCACTATGTGCAGTACCGTATGAGTTAAGTTTGTTTTATTACTTATGCTTTCTCTTGTCACCATGTAGGGATGATATCAAGCTGCCTTCTGATTTTCATCTTGCTAATAAAAATGTGTGTTGTGGAAACACAAGGATTCCTCAAATTAACAGCCGACACTGCTGAGGTAGCTTTACAGTACACAAAAGTTAATTATACCCTTTTTAATTACATATAGTAATACAGTATATACATTAACGTGCAAAGGCTTTAAGCACTTTTTAGTACTTTTTTCAGACTTTGTTATACATGTTTTTTGACTTCATTATTTCATTATTAATTCAGCATTACAGAATTAATTCAGTAAAAAAGATATGGAAAGAAAAGAAACAAAAATATTATTAGGACAGAAAAGAAAGCAGCATATTATGTTTTTATGTTTTTATATTATTATGTTAAAGACCACATTCCAGACACACACACACACAGACACACACACACCTGAGTTTTTGCATACATGCTGGGTTTTGCATACATGAAAAAAGAAGCAGGTGTGACAAAATCCTCAGAAGGTCTGTGGCTAGTTCTGCAGCATAGTCAGTAAAAATAGACAGATTTCTTTTCCTTGCAAAAACTGCACACATTGTGCCTGAGATTATATTTCAAGCAAATAGTCATCACACAATTATTGATTTTGATTCATGAATACTTTTACTGCTTTTTATCGTCATTTTTGAATGTAGACATTTTTTTGAAGACGTCCTTGGTCTACAGTCTTGGTTATTTGCATATGCCTAAGACTTTTGCACAGTACTGTACAAAGTAATACACATATGTAAACCAACACCAAGAGCGTGAGAGAAAAAACAAACCATCAGTACAACAAGTGTCTGACAAAGATATAAACGGTAATGGATACATTTAGTAAATAAAGCCATGGAGGTGTGTGTGTGTGTGTGTGTGTGTGTGTGTGTGTGTGTGTGTGTGTGTGTGTGCACAGAGAGAGAGAGATGAGGGCGTAATACTATTTTGTGTAAATGTACTTCTACGCAGCCTACCAATCAGCCAATCATGCAGCAGCAGCACAATACATCAAACCATAACTAACAGGACTCAATATTAACTTAAACACAATTCTGTTATATTGAACTTCCAGCCACCTAACGCATAGTGTGACTACAGACAATTCCCGCTATCTGTTATCACCCAAATGAAGGATGGGTTCCCTGTTGAGTCTGGTTCCTCTCAAAGTTTCTTCTATTGCCATCTCAGGGAGTTTTTCTTTGCCACCGTTGCCCTCGGCTTGCTCAACAGGGACAATCCGATCATTTTGATTCATACATATTTTCTCACTCCTGGGAGCCTATCCCAGGAGACATAGGGCACGAGGCAGTGTACACCCTGGATGGGGTGCCAGTCCATCACAGGGCGCACACACATATACATACTCACACGCTAATTCACACACTATGGGCATTTTGGGAATGCCAGTTAGTCTAATCTGCATGTCTTTGGACTGTGGGAGGGAACTGGTCAAGCACAGGTAGAAAATGCAAACTCCATGCACACAGACCTAGAGACGGGAATCAAATCTGGAAACTGGAGGTGCGAGGCAACAGTGTTCACTACTTTCCTGACTAATCCATCCTTGCTTGGAAAGGCTTTCATCACCTGTCCCATTATCCATTTATGTCTTCTGGCTTGCTTCTCCTTATGAAACACTATGTCTCCCTCCTTAAGATTTGGTTGCTTAGCATGCCACTTTTGTCTGCTTTGAAGAGTACTCAAATATTCTCTACGCCACCTTGCCCAGAATGTGTCGGCTAGTTCTCTTCCACTGGTGTTTAAGAAGGTTGGTGTCTGCAAAGTGTTCAGACAGGGGGGGGTCACCCATGTTAAATGCATAGGTAGGTCCACACAGTGGCATCGCCAACACTTACTGGCCCAATTTCAAGTCCTTGGATGCACCAATGAAATGAGTGCCATGCTGAAATTGGTAAATAAAATGAAATTAGTAGCTGCTTGGCTGGTCTCCTGATGAAGAAAAATCTGTGCAGTGCATTTATGCAACTTGAAGTACTCATCAACTCAATGAGTTCCAAATGGACCGCTCTTATGGACATACAAGTAAACAATATGGAGAGTGATGACCTCCCATGGCCAAAAGACACTTTTTGTTAAAATTAATTATGTTAAAATGCTCTTTGTCGACTACAGCTCAGCAGTTAATACCATAATTCCCTCCACACTCACCACCAAGCTGGAGCACCTGGGACTCAGCTCAGTGGATCTCACTTTCATGTCTCAACCTCCCTCACTCTCAGCACTGGAGCCC
The DNA here is from genome assembly GCA_030014275.1 of Clariallabes melas. NCBI lineage: Eukaryota > Metazoa > Chordata > Actinopteri > Siluriformes > Clariidae > Clariallabes > Clariallabes melas. The sequence goes on from JAQMYI010000016.1 coordinate 1,075,223, forward strand.
CCCAGGGTTGTGTTCAGGGTTGCAGTCAGGAAAGCGCTTCCGCTCCCTGCAGGCCAACACAGAGACACTGAGGAGGAGGAGGAGTTTCTACCCAAAGGCTATACGAGCTCACAATCACAATGCCACATGGGACTTAACACTCACACGATTGCACATTTTGCACACCTCAAGACTGCAAACTTTTTTACTAAGACACACACATACATTCACACATGGAACATTTGCACATTTTTGCACATTCAAGCTTCTATGCATTCAATCTAATCTGCAAGTACCTCCTCTTGCACCTTAATGATAATGTGTTCTACCTTCACAAGCTCAGAACCGAGGTACAGTAAGTCTGCTCTTGCAAAAAATGTTAGCCTGTACGGTTTGCATCATCATTTTTGTGGAAAGCTTTTGCAATATGTCATAACCACACTATGGCCTTTGTCAACTTATGCCATGATAAGAAATGATTGAAGTTCTTGCTAATAAACTGCATCTCTGAGACCTTGGTGAGGAAAGTGGTGGCCTCTAAACGGAGGCTCTACCTGGACTTTTTATTTTTACTTAATTTTTTTTAAATATTATTAATTATTTTTATATTAATATTTTTGGGTTGTGAAACGTCTCATCAGAGTTTCCATTATTTGCTATGGGAAAATTCGCTTTGATATACGAGAGCTTTGATATGCAATCACACTCAAGGTTTAACTGTATAAACCAGTACAACCTTGCTATCTGTGAAGGTTATCTTATTAAGTCTTTGTCCCAAATTCTCTTTAATTACTCTGGTTATTTTTGTGGTCAACGCTGCAGAACACAGCAACCTTCCTTGCACCGTCACAGGAGCTAAGAAGCCAAGAGGATGAAATACAGTACATGGAATGCTGTAAAGCATCCAGCTCTGCTTCAAGACGTGTCTTTTCTATTTTAATTTCAATTTCCCCTTAAGAAAAGGCTGCTTTTGTCTTTGCCGCCTCAGCCTCCACTTGGGGTAGGGTTAGGGTTAGGGGTAGGGTTAGGGTTAGGGTTAGAGTAACGAGGCTATTTTTAAAATGTAAGGAGAAGAAAGTACAGATAATTGCTTAAAAATCTAAGGAGTAGAAGTAAAAAGTCGGCTGAAAAATAATTACTCCAGTAAAGTATAGATACCCAAAATTTCTACTTAAGTAAGGTAACGAAGTATTTGTACTTCGTTACTTGACACCTCTGCAAATAATTGAACAGAACTAATACCTGAAATATCTCTTAGTATATTAGCTATTTGAGGTTCAGTGTCTTAAGTGGTCAGGCTACCAGCTTGACACAGAATTATGTCTGATCTGGTTATTAGTGAAAGACCTAGCTCAAGGGCCCAACAGTGGAAACTCAGCAGCTCTGGAGCTCAGCATCAGCACCACCACCTTAAGCACTGAGCTGCCCCTGTCTGTCTCATTTTTATATACTAACTACTGCAGTGTCTGCCTCATTCAGCTGGTTAGAGTTTTAAAATACTTATTACACCTAAGGCTCAAACATGTCTAAGTTCTCAATTAGTAAAGTCATTTGAAAATTTATTGCCTATTTGTTATTATGATTGACTAATAGAATTATGTTGAGGGAAGGTTTAGGATGACAACTGGTAAGATGTTTTCATACAGAAAACTAAAGATTTAAATTATGAGAAAAGGTTTTATTTTGAAATTGTACATGATAAATAGTAACTACTACTACTACTACTACTACTACTACTACTATATACACTATATACTCAATAAATCACTTTTGTTTTTCTTTTTGCAATGAACAATGTATAGACCTAATACATACAGTAATACATTTTAAATAAACAATCATAAACTTGTGATAAAGTGGTACATGATTCAAAACTACATAATGTCTGAATGCTTAAAGTTATTCACATAAATATAATTCGAGTAAAATTAGCAAGAGCACAGCCTACAATCAATAGTTCAACCTATTCATTCAGAAATAATGAACAAATATAATACAAAATGAATCATTAAAATAATCTTAAAATGTGCAGATAATAATAAATTCAGATATCACTTGGAAAAAAAACTATTAAGACTTGATGAGAATTCAGTGAGCATGTGCAGAGAGCTCTTTATTTGCTTTTTCAACCTCTGCATCAGATATATGAATGAGGGTGAGATGAGAATAGATCTAATTTCACTGCCTGAGATTAAAAAGAGGTGCAAAAGCTGATCATTACTTTAAAGTTTGAATAAAGTTTATATAATAAAATAAAAATAATAAAGTGATACTAAAGAAATAAAAAAGTTACATGAGAAATATGACATAATCTCTTTTTGGTTTCACACAGACATCATAGTTGTCTAGAAGACATAAATGATATATTTTTGAGAGCTCTTTTCTCAATTAATTTCCTTCTGGGTAGTGCTAGTTATGTGCATCTTGCTAACATAGATGGCTAGTACAGTTTTACTATGACTAGTAGAGGTTCTTAGATAACTCTGCAGTTTTTGTGTGTTAATGGTGGTCAGAAAGCAGAGTACATCGGACTTGTGGACAGTTTTGTGGATCGGCGTGAGAGAAACCTCCTTATCCTGAATATGGCCAAGACCAAGAAGATGGTTGTGGACCACAGGAGGACTAGGACCACAACAAACACAGTCTATACATTCTGGATGAGGAGGTGGAGGTCGTGGAGAGCTACAGAGCTACACAAACAAACATTATGGAGAACACTTTACATCCCCTACTTGCTAACCAAACTTCAGCTCTGCTGTGACAAAGAATGCTACAGGATGCATTTAATGACAACTGCAATTCAATTTTATAATAACTCAGCTCTGTGTCAGGAGAGGGAGCTGATTCCCTGAGTAGGGTCATATACATTCTGTTCTGTATTTATTAAGCAGAATGGTAATCTGCTAAGATCCCATCAATGCACCTTAATCTACTCTCTCTTATCTTGTCCACCTGATTACACTAATATGTACTGATATACTGTAACTGATATTATGTTAACTGATTAAGTACATTATCATGTACTCATTTTCTCTTATTATTAATATTACAACTTGCAGTGCATCTTACGGACAGTTACTTTAGTTCACACCTGTATATACAATCATGACATACATAAAAACAGTATATTCAAATTTTTGCACCTTAATGTGCAGTTCTCAGATTTACACCTGACTGTACTATCATAAACAGTGCATCATATTTTTTTTTCTTCATATTTTACCCTAACCTTGATATTCTTCTACACCTTGTTTCTTATACATTGTTGTATAATCTGTGAACTGGCTGTTGTAACAATTAATCAAGTATTTTATTGTCCACAAAGAAAAATAATCTTAGGACCGAGCATCTTAGCCAACTGATAGCAAGAAACCAAAACAATCCCAGGTTCTTATTTAGTACAGTCGCTCACC
>JAQMYI010000016.1:1116995-1129511 GCA_030014275.1 Clariallabes melas
CATTTTTTGGACGCCTTCAGCATTCCTTTACAATGTAGAAAGAAATAAAAATCAGGAACCATCATGGAGTTAGAAAAAAGTGACCTAAAACTTTTGAACGGTAGTGTACATTCTTTAAACATTTAATCAATTCTAATCATTTTCTTTTTGCATGCATGTAAAAGTCTAATTTCTTTTCATTATATTTCCTGAATCACTCAATATTTCTTTTAAAATATTTATACTTAAATAAGGTTTTTATCTCAAAGCATGCTATGAATCTTATACTCATATTAATATAACATTAAACTAGTATTTTGTCATATTTAAAGATTTGTCGTTAAATCTCCCTCACATGTTTCTCAGGGGAAAAACAATAAAATACCCAAACATGCTCCTCTGTGGTCTACTGCTGATCTACTGCCAGGTAAAGCTTACTAATGTTCTCACTAATCCTGTGCAGCATCCACAACATTGTACCTGTGCATTGGATATGTGTTTGATTTTTCTTTTTTTCTTTTTTCTTTGTCTTATCTTTTATTTAATAGGTCACACATGTGGGTAAGTATGCATCTTCTGTGCATCAGTCTGTGTTTTCCTATTACTTTTTCATTATTAGCACCATGGAACATGGTACTAATATAATTGAATATATCAGTAAATTCTCAATTGATAAACATCAGTTTATAATTGATAATATCAGCTTACAACCTGGGTATATAATAACATTAGTTTGTATGGAGTACTTTGGTTTTTTAGTATTTTTGAAATATTCTAGTGTTGATTTTTTACTTTAATTAATACACATCATCATAATAGACATGAAGCACCATGGTTACATAAACAGTAAGCGTGTGGTAAAGCTTACTAACCAGTACAGTTTTATTAACTACAGAGCAGGATGCAAATTATCTATTTTATGCTTTTGCTTTAAAAGGGGCTCAAGACGTATATGTGGGAGAATTGATGATTGAAGGAAATGCAACCATGGATGTGTCAAGTTTCGTGTCTGAAATGATAATGCCAATCACAGCTACTGTAAGCATCGTGGATGCTGAAATAATAGCTGGTAAGCATGACAACCTTTGTCGTTTACACATACAGAATATGGACAAAGTATGTAATATACAAGTTAGACCAAAGCTTTTTAAGATTTTTCCTATTTGAAAATGAATAGCAAACATGAGAATGAAATATTAAACAATTATGATTTATTATTATTATTACTTTTTATTAATTATTTTCTTTCAAGATTTTTTTATATAATAAAATTTAACTGTGTAATAACTTTTTTTTAATGCAAAAATTTTATTCAATGTAAACAAAATTTTACAGAGCGTTTTAAAGGGACCTGCAAAGTTCACATTTTTGGCATTTGTTGACATTCAGACGGGTCTCCAGGGTGTTTACAATGAAACAAACAAAAAGCATTCCCTACTTTGTGTCCTTTTTCCATGTTTGTATTGGTGAGGCCACAAGCCAATTAGATTTTTTTCCCCCCTAATGTGACCTTATATAAAATGACACACACACAAAGCTCTGAGACATCCGTTAACTTTTAAAGAGATATTAAAATATTGGATGCCTAATAAACATTGCTATAAATCAGCTTTATTTTTATTATCCTGGAGACAAATACAATTCTAAAAGTAATCGATAGAATTACAGTAAGATATAATAACATATATAACATGTGATTTGCAACTGCAATTTAGTGATTCTGACTGGATTCCTATGTGTTAATGCAGAGTGTGAGCTGGTTGGTGATGAGACAACATGCTGGTGTCAGCCTAATTACATTTGGAGTGACCTAGTGTGCGACACTGTACCTTCCTGCTGCAACACCATACAGTGTGTGGCCAATATATCCAATTTCACACCCATGTGTGTGCCCCAAGTGAATGGTAAGCTGACAGCTCATGTATTTTCAAGCATATGTTTAAAGTAATAAAGCCATTTTGTACACTTTGCGAACCTTTAATCTGCCCCCCACCTCCCCCTTTGTTACAGTTACCGTTAGTGTGGTTATAGTGATGTCATCATATGTCGACTTCACAACACAGGTAATTGTGAATTACCTATTTAACCATGTTAAAATGTTTGTGAACTATTTTCAAAGAAAAACTGTATAAATTTGAATGATTTATTGTTCATGTGTAATTCTGTCAGAAATAAACATTTATTTGATTACAAAAAAAAACAGCAAAAATGTTAACAAATATTTATGCTTTTTTTTAATTATTATTATTTCCTTCAGCTAACAACTGCATTCCAGGCCTTGAATGGGTTCAACTCACTCACCATGAAAACATTTACTACGTACTGAAAATATCTTCTTACTCTTACTGTTTAGTGTCCTTTCATTTAAAAAATTTCATATCATTGCCATGTTATATGCACTAAATCTATTTCCTGTATTCTTTCATTCAACAGTGGTCAAATTTTCACTTTGAGCCTCAATGCCACATTTGAGACTTTCAAAATCCAGAACATACTTACAAATCTGCAGGCTAGCTCTATATATATTACAAATATTAATGCGACATCGATAGGTAAATAAAACACATCATGCATACATTTGTAAGATATTTCTATATCTTAAACTAAGTACATATTTCAACTCTCCCTCCCACAGGAATGGTTGATATAGAAATTCCTCAAGGAAAGGTGTGCTATAATTCACAATACATGCTAAACTGCAGCACACTAGAAACAATGGATACATGCACATGGTTGATTGGTTATCCTGGCCAATACCCACAGATCATTGGATCTGGGACAGAAGTGATTCAAATGCCTTGTTCAAACCAAACATCAATCGACCTTCTCAACATAAAAGCCTATTGGGCAGGTGAATTTCCAAATACCAGATATTTTACTCATAATGTCACTTACAATAAGTATGAGATGTTTAAATGTGTAATTTTTACATTGTTATAAGCACCACATGTGTGTGTGTGTGTGTGTGTGTGTGTGTGTGTGTGTGCGCGCGCGTGCGCGCGTGTGAGTTTAGTGAGTCTTTCCTTGCATGTTGGAAGAAATATATTTAAAATTAGCTTGTCTTAAAACTTTATTTAATACTTAATTTAGCTAACTAGGTAGGTAGATTTTTCATTAGAACTAAATAATTAATTAAATTATTAATTAATGCATTCATGAGTTAATCAATTCCTTAATCTGTTTTTATTAATAATATAATATACAGTTTTTATACATAAGACTTTGACACATACAGCTTTAAAACTAAATCCCAAACTAAGCTTGAATTTGGTATTTCTTATGAGCAAAGACTTGGACTATAATTATTACAAGACAAATTTACACTATAAATAAATTTTACAAAGCAAAATAAGAAATTGACAAAAATAAAATATAAAGTGTAAAAAGTATAAAAATGTAGTATAGGAATACATTAAGATGTGGATGGGTACTTTAATCTACATAGAAACCTAAAGAAGTTGCTCAAATGATAATTTGTTCTCCATATACTTAATTTCATAAATAAAAAAATCTTGTTGGTGTGATCCTGACCTCCTAAAACTCCTTCTTGCTGCATTTCAGGAACATACACTTGCCTGCTTACTAACGGCTCAGTGTCACATTCAGCCACCGGAGTTCTCGCGGTTGCCCTCTTACCAGAGGAAATTAATGTCACAAGCGTGCCACAAACTGCAGATTGTTCTACGGGTTCATCCACATCAGTTATTGTGACATGTTCCATCTTTCCGAGTCCAGAAAATTACACAGTTACAATCAATGATTCACCAACACAGCAAACAGGTATCCATACCTTTATTGTGTCCTTACATGTTCATTAAGATATAACCAATTATTACAATTAAAGTGTTCATCATAAATCATAATCATAAATTATTATTTTTTTTTAATCATATTTTCCTGTGCAAAGCCTAGAATAATGTAACTATAATTTAATATTATAGTCTGAACTGACCTCTTTTGGTGTTTATATGATTGTTGTTCTATTGAATTCAAATGAATTGAATTGACTGATTCTTGTTCTGTTTCAGCAACTGCCCAAATAATAAACTACACTTTAACTATTCCCATCAACTGCGGGGGAACACAGGTACCATCCATCAGTGCTGTGTGCCAGATCACAAACAGTCTTGCCCAGTTACAAACTGCCAATACAACCATACCAATAATATATCGTGAGTACCTGAGTTATGTCCAAAAATATATACGTTTATGTATGTGTGTTTTTTTTTTTTTTTATCATTTCATTGTCTAATCTGACAATCTGTACATTAACTATTAAAATGTTTATACAGCTGGGGATCCGTTCTGTCCTGCCGATACCATCTGGCCAATGACCAAGGGTGCACAAACAGCAACTACAACCTGTACTGCAACAGGCAGAGTAGGAAGTCAAGAGCGACTTTGCAATGGCACAGTATGGGCTGACCCAATTGATCTTTGCACAAAAGCAGCACTGAATGCATTACTCTCTGTAACATCGGTAAGACGAAATATTTATCATATTATAGTTTATACTGATATTTATATTTATATATTTATAGTCTGTACGTATTCTGATTTTTTCCCCCTTCATTTTAAATTCTGTAAAGCTACTTTGTGACAATAGCCATTGTTAAAAGCACTATACAAATAAAATGAGAAAGTAAAATATAGAAATGTATGCAAATCTCTTTTTTTCTGGATTTTATTTCAGGATTTTGAAAAAGGGATTGGTGCCACAACAGAAGGTGCAATTTGCATTTTTGAGGGTCTCAAGAATAGCACTTCATCTTCAAACAGCTACGGTGATGTGATGGCCACGGTGTCTGTTCTTTCAATAATGAGCGGTGCATCTGGTAGAGTCGTGCTGTCAGATTCCCTTCTGCCAGTAAGCACTTCCTAATGCAGTCATTGTCAGGTCTAGTTCTGTGATGCCCCCTGCCCTGTATAGTTTGCTACTCACTCCAAAATGATCAATTGATGATTAGCTAATTTAGTATGTGCACTGGAAGTAGGAAACAGTGTGTGCAGATCAAGATGTCAATGTAATCGTTTTGAGAATTCATATTTTATTGAAGACAAGGATTTTTACTACAGAGTACGCACATTTAATATATAAGAACATTATATAAAACTTAGTTTGCTAATAAATGAATACATTAATTAATTAATAAAAGTATGTACGCTGTAATATGGATGTAACCAGAAACAAATACATATTCAAGTAACAGGCATCCGTTTTTTGTTTAAGAAACCTGGTCAGAACCTACAGTAGTACAGCAAGGACCAAGGAGCAGGAGGTTTTATCCTCATAAGGGCGAGCACACAGGCGGGAAATCAAACTAGATTCCTACTACAAATCACAGGCGTGAAATAAAACTAGACTCCTACCACAGGCTGGTATGAACTAGAATAGATTAGCACATATAATAGCAGATATCTCAATTTCAGAGCAATTATAAACTTTCCAGTGTTTTTCAGAGGCAGAATGATAAGGTTTTAGGTTTAGTTCCAGACCAACCAGTCTATCAACCAACCTTGTGTGTGGATTTTTTAAAAGGATGGTGATTTGAACTGCAACATTTTCCTCCTTACACACCTCCCAGACATACTAAAAATAAGCACATAATTTAAGAATTCATCATTCATAAATCTCTATCACTGACATAATAAATATATTCAAATAATAGATAGATTTAAGAATCTAAAAAGCATAATTTTTCAGTGTGCCTTGGTAACTGACTAATCATTTCGTAGTTGGTAAATGATAAATTCACCATATATATATACCAAATATACCAAATTTCCAATATGTGTTTGATATTTATCCATCGCTACATAGCTACAAGCTTTTTAATAGTGTTTTGAACAATTATCGAAATGAATAATTACACTGACACTCATCATTTATTAAACACTGTCTTTCAGAATTTCCTCGACTCTGCAAGCAGTCTGCTGAACACAACCTGGACATCACCAAATCAACAGCGTGACTATGGGATTGCTATAGCATATTTATCATCTGTTGAGAACTTGGTGAAAAACATTGAATTTAATAATAGCGACGGGCACAATTCTTCAAACATCCAACTTCAAGTCTGCAAGAACAACACTGTATGCAATAAAACCCTTTTTGATGTCGAACTTGCATTGGACACAACTTCTTCAATGGTGAAAACTATGGGAATTAATGGCATGGCAGCACGTCTCCCAAGGGGTGCTTATCAAACTGCAATATTTGACTCCTTGGTTGTCTCTGCTGTAATCAATAATGACGAGCCTGTAACCATCAGGATGGCTTATCCGATTCCTATAAATGACTCTAATGGGAACTCACCATCATGCATATTTTGGAACATGACAGAAAATACGTGGTCAATGGATGGCTGTACCTTGGATACCAGTTCTGAAAACATGAGTTACTGCCGTTGCAATCACCTGACCTCCTTCTCTATGCTGTTGTCTAAGACTCCTGTTAATCTGCCTTTCTTAGACCAGATAACTTACATTGGCTTGGGAATTTCCATCTGCTCACTAATAGTCTTCTTGATCATCGAAGCCTTAGTATGGAATGCAGTGGTCAAGTCCAACCTCTCTCACTTCCGTCACACTTCACTGGTCAACATTTCTCTGTGTCTTCTCATAGCTGACTGCAGCTTTGTTGCCTCTTCCTTCCCAAACATTCTGACTAACACTTTATGCCTTGTACTGACACTCGCAAAGCATTTCTTCTACCTGGGCATGTTTTTCTGGATGCTCTGCTTAAGCATGATGCTTGTCCATCAGTTAATTTTCGTCTTCAATCCACTGAGGAAAAAAGTGTACATGCCTCTTGCTATCATTGTTGGGTATTTATGCCCACTGGTGGTGGTGGCAGTGACCTATCTGATTTACAGTAAGAGGACGGACGTAACCTACTTCAACCGAGCTTCATGTTGGTTGACGTATGTATCATCAATGCAGGGTTCCCTCTATGGTTTTCTCTTTCCGATCGGCGTCGTTGTGTTCGCTAACTTATGCTCAATGGGAGTGGTCCTTTCAACTCTCCTGAAACCTGCTGCAACCCAGAACACTAAAAAGGATGACAAAGAGGCAGCCAAGAGTGTTGTCAAAGTCATTGTTTTCCTAACACCAGTTTTTGGTGGGACCTGGATTTTAGGGCTTTTTGTGTTTCTGATGAATCCAAACAGTTTCCTCAGTGTTTTAATCAATTACGCCTTCACCATTGTTAACTCCTTACAGGTAAATGTTGGACATACTGCACAAACATTTATGTTACATTTAATTCCAAGCAAGGAAAAATAATGCTTCATTCTCCACCCCTTTTTTAGGGCCTTTTCATTCTGCTGACTGGATGCTTTGGAGAAAAAAGAGTATGGTTTTTTTTCTTCTTCTGCATAGCTTTTAAAGATGTGGTATAATTACAAAGCAGAACATTCATGTTTTTTTAATCTGCTGTTTTCCATTAGGTTCGAGATGAAATTGTGAAACTTGTTACTGGGGTAAGTTAATAACTTTTGCCATTACTAAAAATATAAGGGCGATTATAAAATAAACTAACTATCAATACAAATTTAAAATAAAAATTTTAACCAATCTATTTTGCTCTTTATAAGGGATCCAAAAGTGAAAGCAAGACAACCCTAACTACAGCTAAAAAATGAAGACTGGTATGTGACAATAATTTATACATTTTGCACAGTGTATGTGTTTTGTAGATTTTACGCATTTTTCAAATTGAAAGTACAAGTAACCATCTTTCCTTCTTACACTGCAGGGCTTAAACCAGCCTAAATCAAGCGCTGAAGATTTGCCAAATATACAGCAGCAGAACACAGAGCAACAGAAACAATGGCCCACAGGATGCTGTACCTTAAAATTTAATCACAGAAAATAATAGAGACTCATTTAGCCAATATTTGTCACCACTAGCACACTGCAGTATGCAGCACTTTGCATTAGCTGATGTACAGGTCGAGCCATTTGGCAAAGTTCCCTTCAAGACTTCAGATTTGTTCTCGATTATATCGCTTTGTCAAAGAGCTGATACTGCGTGCTTTATATATATAAACACACACACACACACACACACACACACACGGACACATACTCACACACTCGCACACATTTTCACCATTTTTTGCCTTTTACCTGTAGTTGTGCTTCATGTGCTTTTGCTTTCCTGAAGGCAGTTTGACTGCAGTAATATAACTGTTCATATATTGTACAAAGTATATATATATATATATAATTTTTTTTTTTTCTAAACAGACAGTGGAGACTTATACAGTTAATAAAATTGTTAAAAATTCATAGTAAATATTTCCCAGTTGCACTTCCTGTGCTGGTGTGAGGTAACATGTGTCAGTGAAAGTCTGTTTATGGAAAACGTATGGACATTTTTGTTTTTATTTATAAAAGTAGAATATAATTAAGCACACCATTTCATAAATGACCAAATAAACCCCTTATTTTTGCCTCAGTTCTTGTTCACTAGTCTGATTTTTATTATCATGGAAATACCTACATCTAAAAGGCCAAACATCAGCTAAATCCATTCAACATGTAAAGTAGTGTGTAGTTAAATATAATATTACTTCAGGCATTCAGAATTTTTGTCTGTCTGTAAGTCATCGTAATATTGCCAAAGATCAGAGTTATTCAGTTAGCAGGATCCTGGGCAATCAAAATTGTGCTGATAATTTGTTTGTTGCCCAATGATGGCCTGCATTGCTCGAGTCCATCAGTCTGATCATGAGTCATGAGTCTCCCTAAGACAAAAATAGGAAGAAATCTTGTGAGGAACCAGACTCAACAGGCAACCCATCCTTATTTGGGTGATATCAGATAGCAGTAATTGTAATGCAGTCATACTGTGTGTTAGGCAGCTGATCTCCAACCAGAAATGGGACACCAGGAAGAGTCATACAGGTCCAGACGTCAGAGGGGGTCTGGACCACTGGCAGCTCAGGAGCAGCATGTGTAGCTTGACGGAGAGAAAGAGAGAGGAGAAGGAGAGATAACAGTTAGGTATGGTCACAGTCACATAATTTATAAAGTGCAAGGAGGGACTCCGGCAGGACTAGCTATGACAGAATAACTAAAAGGGAGAGCCAGAAAGAAACACAGACATGAGGGGTCCCTGAGATCAGCAAACCTGAGTGATCAATGAGAGTGGTGAAGACAGCATCTAAACATACCAGTTTACCATAATACTCTACGTCCATGAGTCCCTCCTTTACCTAAGGCAAATCTATTCACAAAAATGCTTGGCTAAATAAATAGGCTTTTAGCCTAGACTTAAACACTGAGACTGTGTCTGAGTCCCAAACATTAACTGAAAGGCTTTTCCATAATATTGCCCTGTCCCTTGCTGTAGTTTTCATAATATGCGGTAGTGACAAGCAGCCTGCATCCTTTGATCGAAGCAATGAGAGATTGGAATTTAAAATCACACCGAGGTCTTTTACTGTAGTGAAACTTGATGAAACTTGATAATTTACTGTAGGATCAAAAAGCTTATTTCGAGCTGCATGTCCTAGTATCAATGCTTCTGTCTTGTCAGGACTAAGCAGAAGGAAGTTAATTAACATTCAGTCTCTTATGTGCTTCACGCATTGCTCAACTATATTAAGATGGCTTTTCTCATCTGGTAGGTCAATCAGAAGATGAAATCAACTAACTACACTAGTTTATCTCCCCTAGAGGTCAAGGTAGAGGATAAGTTAGTAAAAGGAGAAAAAAAAAAAAAACCTTTTTTGCAATGTAGCAAAAAAAAAAATGTATATACTCCTAAGACGCATGATCAAAAGGAGATATATTCTTATTACATCTGGACTCTCTCTCTCTTTCTCTGAAAGCAGGAAAACCACTTACCTGTAGAATTTAACAAAATGATTGTGTAAAACTTTCATTAGGCTCCGAAGTCTGAAGCACTGGTTGTTTGTTAAATTGTGAGTTAAAGTGAAGTAATTTAACTGTTAAGTAGTCCAATTAACTATGCATTCACTGAGCAGAATAATTAAATAGTGTCCATAAATCCTTTACCTTGTTGTTCATAAAATTTGAAAAACAAAAATTCTTTAAAGTTTTCAGTTGGAATCGATCCTAGCAAGCGTTAACCATGTCTTTACATGAAAGCCTGAAAACATTGATTCAATCAGGGTACAGACAGCCATATAGGCAAAAAGTTTATTACTGAAACACAATACAGAGTCACTGACATTAAAACTTTAAAGTAGAGACTATGAAGAATTAATGTTAAAATAGACCCATAATTACGTCATTAAAGTGGACCATTAAATTTCATAACAAATAATAATTTTAAAAAAAACGTAATACCCAAGAACTGTGTATTACTATGACACAGACAAATGAACCAGACAGTTTGATCACAAGGGATCTTGATCTGGATCTTGATGATACTCATCTGCCTTTACTGGACTGTCACTGTCTGCCTGTAACATCCTAATTACACTGAAATATATGATTATTGTATGAGCATATTTAAATTAGGGGCATAATTTCCACTCAAGTAAAATATGCATGTGCTTTGGAGTATTGATGGCTCTCTATATGTCCACACCCATGCATTTCAGATCTGATATGATTGTATGTCATATCTTCAAATGTCCAGCTTTTGAGAGTTTCACATTCTGCTCTGGGCTGACAGAAGTGGAACCTGATGCAGTCTTTTGCTGTTGTTAATCATGTACCTGAAGGTCTGATGTGTTGTCCATGCTCAGATACTTTTCATACTCTTCATTCTGACATTAGATATGAACATTAACTAAAGCACTTGTTCTTTGTCTGGATGAGATTATATAGTACATTGTGCTGCTGCAGGAGTCCCTATTAAAGTGGACAACTAGTGTGCTCACTATTTGAAGTAAGTGTGAAGTAAATGGCCCATGTTACCTCATGTTATAATACAGTAATAATCCTTACACAATGAATACACATTTTTGCTTGTGATTAGGTTATTAGTATAGTTTGTTGTTGTTAATAAGTTGTGTAGTAAAGTGCTGTACAATGTGTAAATAACCTTAACATACCAGCACAAGATAGGCAGGTACGTATACTTCCATTTATGGGGAGGCCTGCATCTTCTCCAAACATTTGTGTGGTTTAAAATGATGGCTGCACAGATGACGGTATCAGATAACATCAGAGTCTTTACTGAGATTTTTCCTCATTACTCTGCTACATCCTGATAACAGTTTCTATTTGCAGGTTGTAACAGTCAGGCCTAGATGAATCCCTGTGTGCAAACACTTGCTAAAATATAATCTCAGTGGGATTGCTGCCTGCCCTGGTTTTCGCATGACTGTGCCTCTTCTAAAATTATCTGTCCTGAAAAATAAACTGCATTTCCTGGGAATCATAATTACCCGATTTTTTTTAAAACACAAATTATCCAAAACTGGTAGCCCCTTACAGTAAAAAAATGCAAAGTTCCCAATTCTAAAAAAGTAAAGGAAGTAAAACCCACAGCAATAAATTGAGATCACAACACACTGTTACAAAGATTTAAGTTGTCCAATAATTAAAGATTGAAGAACATTTTGCAGTTTAGATAAGGTGACTATATTCTACTTATTTGTCAATTGTACATACTGCCAGTTCTTTTGGATGGATCTTCAAAATTATACCAACAGTTATGTTCTTTCCATTGCAAGGTCTGATGTATTTTCTCATCTTGCACAAAATAAAATTGATAAAGGTGCTTTATATTCCATCCAATTGGTTATTATTTATAATAAATTTTATATCCACAAATTTACAGAACACAAAACCATACGTTAAAAATAAAAAGGCATGCAAAAGTTTGAATGTGTATATACAGAGGGGCCCAAAAGATTTATACTTTTTGTCTCTTTTCTGACGTTTACATGGTAGCATCAGCAATGGTGCGACTACTGACATCTTTAGAGGAAACATAATACTACACATTGCAGCCATAATTAAATTTCAGTTTTAAAACGGGCATAGATAACAACTGGTGAAGTGTGTATACATTTTTGGACCCCTCTGTAGTTAATGTAAGATGATGATTTATTGTTTTTTTATTCCTCGTGTTGTAGTAACAATTTGTTCAATAATTTAAAAAAAGACTATAATCAAGTCACAAATTTATACAATTGTGTCTTTGCTGCTTTTAACTGAACTCGAGGAGAAACACTAATATTAATAATAATAATAATAATAATAATAATAATAACAACAGTAATAATTACAAAAAAAATTAAAGAATAAAAGTATAAAATACAAGATTCAGGTGTAAAAAAAAAAAAAAAAAAAAAAGTCACCATAGATGCCCTTCCTGATGCAACCCTCCCATTTTATAAGGACTTGGGACCGTAGTGACTGGGGTTTGGGCATTGAAGCTAGTAACAAACAACTAAAAATTAAAGAAAATCTTCTTCTCTCCAGCTAACTCTCTACCACAGATTTTCCTTTGTCACTTCAACCTCTTGCATATCCTACAGTGGTGTGAAAAACTATTTGCCCCCCTCCTGATTTCTTATTCTTTTGCATGTTTGTCACACAAAATGTTTC
>JAQMYI010000016.1:1376592-1390458 GCA_030014275.1 Clariallabes melas
AATTTGGTTTACGAGTGTTTTGGAATACGAGCCCACTTCCGGAACTAATTATGCTCGTAATCCGAGGTTCCACTGTAGTAGTAAAGTGCTGTATGTTAGCTTAAAACGTCTTACTCTAATACTAGCTAGCTAGATAATTAGCAATTTTTTTTTTCAGGAGGAAGCAATAAATTTAATAAATCTAATAGATTACTTACCTGAAGTGTTGTTGAAGTCAAACTAGCTGTTCTTCCAGATTACGTCACAAAAACACATTTGAAAACAAAACTGCTCAATCTGATTAGTGCTTTTTTTCTATATGCTCTCTCTTCTCTCCCGTTCATGTTTATTTCCTTTAGTGATGGAGTGATATTAGAGGGATGTACCGAGTACGCAGAGCGCTGCCAGTCTATGCTAGCCCGAATGAAAAAGGTCTGTTCACAGCTGGAGACAGATGGAGTCAATAACATCTGGATTATTAAACCAGGGGCGAAATCAAGAGGCAGGGGTGAGCCGAGAGTGTGTGTTTGTTGTGAGTGTGTGAGAGAGTTCATTGATCAGTAGGTGAGTCACAAATGTCAGGACTACAATAAAATAGGTTTTGTGGAGAAAATGAACACGCTTTTATAATGTAGTCTTATTATCATGAAGAACAGAAGTATTGACGTGTGTTTGTTATTTATGATATACTCAGTTGTCAGTTCAGTTTGTCATTGTGTGTGAATGTGTACGCATGTGTGTTGTAGGTATAGTGTGTATGAACAAGCTAGATGACATCCTGGACTTAGTGAACAGAGACTCAGCTATGATTAAAGACAGCAAGTGGGTGGTGCAGAAGTATGTAGAGTGCCCCCTGCTGATCCATGGCACTAAGTTCGATGTGCGCCAGTGGTTCCTGGTGACAGACTGGAACCCTCTCACTGTGTGGTTCTATGGGGAGTGTTACCTGCGCTTCTCCACCCAGGTCTACTCCACAAACAACCTGGACAGGTGAGAGAGAGAGAGAGAGAGAGAGAGAGAGACGCCTTAAGCATACAGTGTGCAGGTTGCAGATGATCTGATGTAAATGTTCTGTTCCTTCTCATCTCTCAGCTCTGTCCATCTCTGCAACAACTCCATTCAGAAATATTTCCAGCCGAGCGCGCGTCGTGACCCATTGCTGCCCGCCGAGAGCATGTGGTCGTGTGCCGAGTTCCGCTCCTGGCTCTCGGCTGCAGGCCGGGGCGGTCTGTGGGACGAGGTGGTGCTTCCAGGCATGAGAAAGGCCCTGATTCAGACGCTCCTTACGGCGCAGGACAGTGTGGAGCCTCGCAAGGCAAGCTTCGAGCTCTATGGAGCAGACTTTCTCCTGGGGAGTGACCTCCACCCCTGGCTGCTGGAGGTGAACGTCAGCCCCACCATGGGCTGCTCAACTGCCGTGACTGCCCGACTCTGCCCCGCCGTCCAGGAGGACACGTTGCGCGTGGTCCTGGATCGACGCTACGACCGCAACGCTGACACTGGAAGCTTCCAACTCATATACAAGCAGGTGATCACAGACACATGGGCTAGTTTAAACATTCCATCCATCTGCTCGTGAACATTTATGAACAAGATGTCACACTTTTATGAAAAAAAATATTGATCATGTTTGGTATGTTCTCCTGATGTTTCCCCAGGCACTAGTGGAGATTCCTCAGTATTTGGGTCTCAGTCTTCTAGTGGAAGGAGCTCAGATCAGACGTCCCCGTTCGTCTCATGCCAAAAAGTTCATCAGGTCCCATTACGAATCTCTGCACAAATTCCGACGTGTTCTCCAACCTAACGGTAGTCCTTTAAGTAAGGAGAACCAGCAGGAGGAGAGGAAGAGGTCCTGGCCATCCGTCTCACCCAGAAAGGTCACAGTGCACAGATCTCTCACTTTACAACCCCTGAGGGAGAAAAGCCGCCCAAAACCACGGGTACCCTCGTCCTCAGGTCCTGCTGAACGTCATCACCTTCACACTTCTCACACACGCACACATCGCACACACGCACGCTCAGAGCCGACGTACAGTCATACTCACAGGACCGAGAAACGCTTGCTCTCTCTGAACCGCCTGGAACCAATGCTGGAGATAATCGGTTTACAACCTGTGAGCTCATACAAGGGCTTCTACCACCATAACACACAGATGCACACTGTCAATGTGTCTCAGCCAGTCATACGCACACACCAGTACTTCTCACCGCTGCAGTGGCAAAACGCAGACACGTCCAGAATTAAAGGATACGGAGCCTCGAGAGACTGGACGAGCCAAAGAGAGAAATAATGAGTTTAAAAGCAGTTATTTATATTATTATTAATAAATTAAAAATCACTGAACTCAACAGAATGGAAATTTAAAACACGGCTAGGTTATAAACGCAGACTGTTTTATTCCATTTCCTTAAAGTTATAGCATTACCTCTGACACTCGAGACTCCTTCCATAACTTAATGTCATAAATTAAATAAAAGCATCTAAAGTACTGTAGGCAACAGCTGATACATTAAAGACATTATGAGAGACATATCTCAATACTGGCTTCACAATATGATATCACTATGTGATGCACTGTGTGAAACATATGGTGAGGACATTGATGGACAACTGTGGTACCATCAAGGATTGTTCACTGCTATCAATCCAAATAATAAACCTTGACGCACTGGTGAACTAAAGGCACTTCTTTATCAGAGAAAGAGACAAGAAGGTTCTGGAGACAAGAAGGAGCTGAAGCGAGTACAGAGAGAGCATACGATTAGGATTAAGAGGGCTAAGAGGAAATATGGGGAAAAAAACCTGGAGAGCTAAATGGAGCTCCCTGAGACTCCACCCTCTATAGCTCCAATAATCAAGACAAGACTCGATCTCTGTCACCCTCAGCTCTGACGTCTGATGGTGTCAGTGCTAGGGTTCTCAATGAATGTGTGAAGACCTGAAGCTGGAAAAGGGTTTCAGTTATATAAGGGTTTCATGCCTGGACCCAGTTTCTTTAGACGAGTAGCTCTTACATCACACATCATAAAGACCGTGGAAAGGCTGGTCCTGGCCTACCTCTGTCCCCTGGACACTTTGCAGTTTGCATGTCAGGACCATATAGGGGTGAATGATGCAGTGATTTACCTCTTACTCAGAAATATGATGAGATTTGTGTTTTTTTTTTTATTTCTTAAGTGCTTTTAAAACTATTCCACCGAGACTGCTGGGGAATAAGCTTTGTGTTTTGCAAATCATGACATCTATTATATGCTAGATCATGGACTGTTTAACTGGACTAAATATTTAAACAAAGGACACTTAAAATATGGACTGTATTGAATAATGATTATCACCATTACAATGAGCGTATCATGTCCTGGACGAGCCCCCAAGATTCGCAGGAAGATATTGGATGCGTTGGTAGAGTTGGGAGTTCTAGGTCTTCCCCACAGTAGTCAGCGGTGTGGACAATGTTGATGCTGCCTCCGTGTCCACAGTAGAACCTGCAGAACCTGTGGCGGAAGTTCGAGCTACACTACCTCGCTTTGATCTTCTTTATCCTTCTATTTCCCCAGGATCAGGGGAAGAGGCCCGTGCCAAAGTGTGTATTGCCAAAGCAAGCCTCAGATTAAAGGGTAAAAATAAAACAGACAGAAAGACAGAACACAGAAATTGGCATGTTACAATCACCCTCTCTGTATTTTTTTAACAAAAAAAAGAGCACTTTCAGTAACAGACTGAGGCAGGTTCACTGCTCTAAGGAGCGCTTTGGGAAGTCGTGTATACCTGCAGCCGTTCGGCCCTGCAGGGACGGGATATTGTCATCTGCCTCGTTGCTGATGAGGAGTAAATTGCCACAGTACTGTATATCTGTTTATTCTCGCAGCTGCTGGACAATCTTACACACGGTAAATTTGCACAAATCTGTTCTCAAGACATTCTACCTCCCTGCACAAGTGTATATATAAATAGTACTTTTGTGTACTTGATTTATTTTATTTTATAAATGTTTCCCCTGGTGTTTGTTTTAGCTCTACCTGATTGTTATTTGGTGCTGCTCAGGATTAATAAAGATTTATCTAATCAAACCAATAAAACATATTTTAATGTTTATTTTGTAATAGCAACAAATTGAACCACTGCACTGTACTGTAGATAAAAATAGACCAGGTTACAATAAAGTGTAATTTCCCCCTATTATTAAGATGTTATACCGATCCTTTTCACTGTCATAAATTTATTTCACGGCAACTGTATTACTACGGAACGAGAGTAGACTGTGCTTTAAAGGAGCAATCAGCGATACTGGAGAACCACACTAAATAAAATTTCCACTATGTATGTTGAACAAAAATAAATAATTTGGATGTTTGCGTTAAACTAATTGTGACGACCCACGTGTATGTGTGTCAGAAGTGGGATTGAATTGCTCTGCCTCCTAATTAATTTGATCAAGGACACCTGTTGCTGGGTTCCTGTTTGGCCTTTTAAAAGGCAGCATCATAACTGGCCAGCGAGAGCTGCTGCACGTGGGACTTGGTTTTCTTTGTTTTTTTTTGTTTACTTTTGTTTTATTTCATGCATCCAACACTCATACAGTCCATTACATTTTCATGCATTCACCTACTCTACACTACTGATTCTTGACTGTCTCATGCCACATTGTTTTTGTTTCTGTATAGTTCTATTATGTTAATAAACTTTATGTATTATTTGCACTTTCTCGTGTGTCCCCGTTTTTGTTGCGCCCTTTTTGAGCCATGGGGCGTAACAAATGGGGGCTCATCCTCATCTTCTTTATAGTACAATAGATTTTTTATGTGATAATGATTGAAATGTTAGAGATATTCGTTTGTTTCATTTTGAATTTCATTCATTCGTTTGAATAATTTGAAATCTTGGGTTGCTCGCAATACTTGGAGGGAAACCTTATTTGAATCATTTGATGTTGCGTTGCAATTTAGTCGTGTGTGGGAACACCTGAAAGTGATTGCTGTTTGGTCGCCGTTTGGAGTCACAGACGGGTAAGTCACTCTTGTGCAAATTTGTTTATTTTACTCGGCATTTTTCCCAGTTAGGTTTAGCGACTTGTTTCTTTTGAGACATGACGTTTTGTTGTTTTGGTAATGTTTTGGTGAAAGCGGGTAGTAGCGGTTGTCTCGGGAGCACTTCCATGGAGTTGTGAACTGTCACTGATAACCAGTTGCAGTTTCACCCATTGGTTTTGTGTGCTTAAATTTCCCCCCGCCGGTAACTACATGAAGACCAGGGTCTAGTAAGTTAGATAGACTGGGTATTTGGAAAAGATAGATAGGGGGAAAATTCCGAGTGTTTTGTTTTGCACAAGTAGTTGCTTGCGGTTTGTGAGATATGTATGGCTGACGTTGAAAAGTTTGTTAAATCGCCTTCATATGCGTTGTTAACTGAATGTACAAAAGAACAATTATTAAGAATTGCAGAGTTTTATGAAATTAAAATTGATAAGAGATTTAAAACAAGTACTATTAGGATTGAGTTAGAAATTAAATTAACAAGAAAAGGTATTTTATTATCTGAAATGGAGCAAACTCAAGACACGCAGGCACAAAGCATATCTGCTTCACAGAGCATTTTAACTTTTGATCAACAAAAGGAGTTATTATTATTGCAAATAGATCATGAGAAAACAAAACAACAATCTGACCAAGGTAAACTCGAGTTAGAGAAAGCAAAGATGGAGCTGGAGTACCTAAAACTTAAATTGTTACAGGAAAGTAAGATTGATGGTCGTGCTTCAGTAGAAACCGGTGCTTGTGCAAGTTTTTCACTTCATCAAAATTTAAAACTTGTCCCTAAATTCAATGAACATGATCCAGATGTATTTTTTACTCTTTTTGAACGTGTCGCTGAAATACAAGGTTGGTCCAAAACAAATTGTGTGTTGTTGTTGCAGTGCGTGTTAATTGGCAAGGCTCAATTAGCTTTTTCTGCTTTGACTACGGAAGAGTCCAAAGATTATGATACTGTTAAGTCGGCAGTGTTGAAAGTGTACGAGTGTGTACCTGAAACATATCGGCAACGATTTAGATCATGTAAAATGATTCCAGGTCAGACACATTTGGAGTTTGTGCGGGATTTAAGACGACATGTTACACGTTGGTGTTCGTCTCTTGATGTGGAAACATTTGAGGATTTGCTTGAGTTAATTATAATCGAACAGTTTAAAACCTCTGTCTCTGAGCAAATTGCGATGTATGTTAATGAACATGAAGTTCAGTCTCCGGAAGAAGCTGCGTCCTTAGCTGATAACTTTGTGCTTATTCATAAGAAAACTGTTACTGGTTGGCAGACATCGGACAAAGGCAACAATGTTCGTTTTATAAATCCTCCTTCACAGCCCAGTCGCATTTTTTCAAACAAAGTTGATCCGTCCAAAACTTGTAATTATTGTCGTGAAAAAGGGCATTGGAAAGCAGACTGTTTGATACTTAAAAATAAAAATAAACGGATTGAAATGAATAAATCTAAACCTGCTGCAGTGGCCAATTCTATTTACTTAGAAGAAGCTAAATTTAATGTTAATGATTCTGATTGTTTTGCTTCTTTTATTACAGAAGGTCGAGTGTCGTTGATGGATGGATCCGTGGAAGTTCCCATTAAAATTTTGCGGGACACGGGAGCTGTGGATTCGTTCATTTTAGAATCTATTTTGCCTTTTTCCTCACAATCTGACACTGGAGAGAGTATGTTAGTTCGGGGAATGGGTTTGAATACACTATCAGTTCCTTTACATAAAGTGAAGCTCAGCTCTGATCTGGTAACTGGTGAGGTAGTGGTAGGACTGCGTCCTGTTTTACCAATTGAAGGTGTCCACTTTATTTTGGGTAATAAATTGGCAAAGGGCCGGGTTTGGCCTAATGTACCTCCATCTCCTGTGGTTTTGACTAAAGGGGAGGTTAGTCAGGAAGTTACAAAGAGAAATCCTGTGGCTGTTGTAACTCGGGCTATGTCTAAAAATGCTGAGCGAGTACTGACAGATGAAACGAAAAGCGTGTCAAAGGAAATTGTTTCTGTACCTGACTTGTCTGATTTGTCTTTTCCTTTCTCCACAGAAGAATTGAAGAAGGAACAGAATTCAGATTCTTCACTGGCTGAACTCTTTGCTCTTGCTCTTTCTGATAGGGACGTACCTGATGTGGCTAAAGCATACTTTGTTCAGGACGGACTTTTGTTGAGGAAGTGGAGTCCTCATGGTGAGGATTTTGTTGGTGATCCAATTATTCAAGTCGTTGTTCCCACAAAGTATCGTTCTGTTGTCTTGGAAGTTGCCCATGAAAAAGCTGGTCACCTTGGGGTTAGGAAAACCTGTGATCGGGTTCTGCGTTATTTTTTTTGGCCACGACTGAAACATGATATTTCAGCTTACATTAAAAAGTGTCATACTTGTCAAGTCACTAGTAAGCCAAATCAAAACTTAAAACCAGTTCCGTTAAACCCGATTCCGGCTAAGTGTGAACCCTTCGAACATATTGTCGTGGACTGTGTGGGCCCGCTTCCGCCTTCAAAATCGGGGAGCAAATATTTGCTTACTGTTATGTGTTTAGCCACACGTTTTCCTTCTGCTTACCCTTTGCGCACAATTACGTCCCGTTCAATTGTAAGAGCTTTGTCACAGTTTATGTCGATTTTTGGCATTCCTAAGATCATTCAGAGTGATCAGGGTACAAACCTTACATCACATCTTTTCCAACAAGTCTTAAAACAACTAAGAATTAAGCATAATCTTGCTAGTGCATATCATCCACAAAGTCAAGGAACGTTGGAGAGGTTCCATCAGACTTTGAAGTCTCTCCTTCGGGCTTATTGTGTACAATTGGATAGAGATTGGGAGGAGGGTTTGCCCTGGTTACTACTGGCGGCACGTGAGGTTGTACAAGAAAGTATTGGATTTAGTCCTAATGATTTAGTTTTTGGTCACAGAGTCCGTGGGCTTTTGGCAGTACTTCAAGATTCAGTTAAAAGTTCAGATCCACCCAAAAACTTGCTTTCATATGTAGATGGGTTTCGTCATAGATTGATACAAGCACGAGAGTTGGCCAGTATTAGGCTGGAAAAACAACAGAACAACATGAAACGGTTGTATGCTCGCAAAACTGAACGCCGTGTTTTTGAGCCGGGAGATCAGGTTCTGGTATCGCGCCTTTTACCATCTTCTCCTTTTGAAGCGAAATTTGAAGGTCCTTTTGTGATAAAATGTAAACTGAGTGACGAGAATTATATAGTGGCAACTCCCCATCGTAGAAGGTCTACTCAGTTATATCATGCGAATTTGTTAAAACCTTACTATGAGAAGTCAAAGTTAAGTACTGATAGTTCCATTCATTCAGTATTGCTTGTGATGTCTGATGGTAAAAATTTTTGTTCAAGGGAGAAGGAGGGTGATGAACCTGATGATGGTGTTTTGCGCGGTCGACTAAATAATACTGCATCTTTGGAAAAGCTTAGTGCTGCACTGATTCATTTGTTACCCTCACAGTCTGTGGAACTGATTTCTTTGTTGCAGAGTTTTCCTGAATTGTTTGGAGACACGCCAACACGTACGGATTGGGTCGAACACGACATTGATGTGGGTAACGCTTCTCCTATTAAACAGCGTTATTATAGAGTGTCACCAGAGAAACGGCAACTTATGGAGGCCGAAATGAAATACATGTTGGAAAATGATATAGCGATTCCTTCGAGCTCAGACTGGGCATCTCCATGCTTGTTGGTAGCGAAGTCTGACGGATCAGTAAGGTTTTGCACAGATTTTCGTAAGCTTAACAGCGTGACAAAACCTGATTGCTTCCCACTTCCTCGAGTGGATGATTGCGTGGACCAGGTTGGCTCAGCCAAATTTGTAACTAAGCTGGACCTGCTTAAAGGTTATTGGCAGGTGCCTTTAAGTCAAAGAGCTCAGGAAATTTCTTCATTTGTTATTCCATCAGGCCTCTATTCATACAAAGTTATGAGCTTTGGGTTAAGAAATGCCCCTGCCACCTTTCAACGGCTGATGAACCGTGTGGTTTCAGGCCTTGAAGGGTGTGCAGTGTATTTAGATGACCTTGTCGTGTACAGCGATTGCTGGGATTTACATCTAAAGCGCTTGGGTGCTGTTTTGAAGCGTTTGTCAGATGCCAAATTAACTGTGAACCTGGCAAAATGTAATTTTGCTCAGGCTACTATAACATATCTTGGCAAAGTGGTGGGGAATGGAGAGGTCCGGCCAGTAAGTGCCAAAGTTCAGGCTATCTGTGACTATCCTGTTCCTACTACAAAAAAGGAGCTTATGCGTTTTTTAGGATTAGTAGGTTATTATCGTTCTTTCTGCCGTAATTTCTCTTCAGTGGTCGCACCACTTACTGATTTGTTAAAGGCCAAGGTAAGATTTGTTTGGTTGTCAGATTGTGCACTGGCTTTTGACAATGTTAAATCTTTGTTGTGTTCCTCTGCTATTCTTGCTGCCCCTTGTTTCGAGAGGCCTTTTTCGTTACAGGTGGATGCAAGTCAGATTGGTGCCGGACTGTCCTTCAGCAGGACGATGAAGGCGTGGTCTGCCCTGTCAGTTTCTTCTCTCGCAAGTTTAATTCATATCAATTGAATTATTCAGTGATACAGAAGGAAGCGTTGGCTTTGATTTGGGCGTTATAGCATTTCAACATTTATGTTGGTTCGGGTCAACCTGTTGTGGTCTATACAGATCACAATCCAGTGACGTTTCTGAATTCTTTTCAGGCTTATTCGTTGGTCTTTATTTTACAGGCCTACTCCCTTGATATTCGACATGTCAGAGGGTCTGAAAATGTTGTCGCTGATGCACTGTCGCGGGCTCCCCTGGGTAACTAAATTGTAGTTAAAAATTTTGTTAATTTTTGTTTTGTATTTTACAGGGATTTTTGACAGACCCCTGTCTTAAGGGGTGGGGTGTGACGACCCATGTGTATGTGTGTCACCTTTGGATTGAATTGCTCCGCATCACAACTGGCCAGCGAGAGCTGCACGTGGGACTTGATTTTGTTTGGTTTCCGTTTACTTTTGTTTTATTTCATGCATCAAACACTCCTACAGCCCATTACATTTTCATGCATTCACTTAACTCTACACTACTGATTCTTGACTGTCTCATGCCACATTGTTTTGTTTCTGTATAGTTCTATTATGTTAATAAACTTTGTGTATTATTTGCACTTTCTCGTGTGTCCCCATTTTTGTTGCGCCCTTTTCAAGCCATGGGGCGTAACACAGACAAATGGCAGAAGTGGAAGGTGCACAACAATGTGAAGAGAAGCCACTTTTGTCAAAATTTCCCTTTAAAATCAAACATACTGCAGTAATTCTTGGGTTTCTGGCTAGTCTACTCCCCTAATCATCATTTCCCTTCCCGGTAACTGTTTTCTGCAAAAACCAAGTCCCATTCTTGCTTTGACAGACTCTGGCTCAGACCAGAACCTGATCTGTGCTTCAACTGCCTATATCCTTGGCATCTCCTCTGAACCACTAGTTCACCTAGATGGTGGCTCATTGCAAACCATTACCCACTGAACTGTTCTGGTCTTAAGAGCCTCTAGCAATCACACCAAGACTATCACTTTGCATGTTTCTTTGATCATAAGCCGGCCATGGCTCCTGTGACAAGACTGACATAATGACTGAACTTATAACACCAATCTTAGATTGAGCCCCTCTTGTCTGTCATTCTACCTCAACTCTGCCTTTGTTGTCTTGTCATGTTCCAAAGAGGAATTTCCTGATCCTCACCACATCAACCTTATAATTGCTCTATCAACCTACAATCTGGGACAACCCATCCAAGAGGCTGACTGTCCTCCCTTTCCCTATCATAAATAGAAGCCATGGACAGGGACATCACAAATCTCATGGAAGGAGACCGGCCGAGGTGAGCATGAAGTATAGCATGGATGGGTTGGCTCCCGGCTTGTGATCAAACATGTGCCCTTCTGGAGGCAGCATGAAGATGTCAAGGGAGAGGAGAATCCCTGTACCTTGGGGCAAAGAGGGACAGGTGATGCAGAAGCACTCATAATTCGTGTTAGCAACCACTGAATGCTATAAAAGCTTTGAATGCTCTGAAAGCCCTGAATTCACTGATAGCTTTTATAGCTATGGCCTATGTTCTCCTGATAGACCAGAATGCCTCAAGAAGCTTTCCTGAGGAATGCCCTTTACCACCTGAGCCACACCCTGGACTGCTTGAGTCACGGTTTGAGGACTTTGTGCTTGATCTTCTTCCTGGGTTTGAGGGCTTTATGCCTGCTTCGCCACCTAGGTTCAAAGTCATTGTGTTTGCTCTATCACCCGAGTTCAGAGATTTTAAGTCACAGTTCCATCTCCATGCCAAGTCACAGTTCCATCCTGACTTCAAGTCATGGTTCCATCCCTGTGCCAAGCCCCTATCCAGTCCAAATGCTCAGTACCACGGCCTTTGCATTGGAAATCCCAAAGAAGGACAAGGACTTTGGGGGTTGTTCTGGTCCACTCGTGGCCCACCAGAGAAACACCTTTAGTGGGTTATGTCAGGGATAACCAATGGACTCCCTGTTGATGTGCTTTTTGACAGGTGTTTTATTCATGATTAGTGTCTGTATTTAATCACCTGTATTGAGTTAGTCTTGTTTCCTGTTTATTTCTGTTTTTGTTCAGCTATTA
The DNA here is from genome assembly GCA_030014275.1 of Clariallabes melas. Taxonomy (NCBI): domain Eukaryota; kingdom Metazoa; phylum Chordata; class Actinopteri; order Siluriformes; family Clariidae; genus Clariallabes; species Clariallabes melas. The sequence continues at coordinate 1,388,240 of JAQMYI010000016.1, forward strand.
AGTTTACTATTTTTTATATTGGTCCATTTGTTCTCCCTAAAGTCTGACTAACATTTTTGTCCTCAGTGTCGTCTTACACAAAAAAAAAACCCCTGGAGAACATGCAAAACACTGGGGGAAAGAAGATGCAATATTCTGTCTGTAGCCAACGGCATTATGATCTGCTGCTGTCTGTTAGGTATCAAACAGCTGTCTGGCAAATAAATCTCCACCTACCAAAAACTGTATAAATAGTCTAGTTGAACTGCACAAATTACAGAAGTGAGATCTGCTTAGAAATCTATCCTTTCCACACTTAAACATCTAAACAGAAAATGGATGCATTTTTAGGCAGCTGGAAATTGGTCAATAGTGTAAATTTCGATAAATACTTAGAAGCACTGGGTGAGTATTTATTTATTTTATTTTTTTTCATATTTTGGTTGGCAGTCCCTTGTCATTATAAAGAATAATTTTGTTTATAATGTGAACAATCTTTGATTAATACCCTTAGAGGTCTGAGGCCTTTCTGAAGACCTGCAGTGAGTTTATGAAAGTGTTGGGTGTGTGTCCATAGCAAAACAACTAAATTAACACTTAGAATGACCTTTTATTAGGGTTGAGTGACTGCTGTGCCTAACTTTTTTTTTTAGTAGAGCCTTTGTTTCACTGAACAATCTATGATTTTTCTTGAATATGTAAGACCTATTGACATCTGGCTGAAAGTAACATCAGGTTTAAATAGGTCTTCTATTGTCTCAGCTGTTCACACCTACACACTCAGATTCCTCACACAAACAGGGCTTATTTTGAGATAAACAAAAATAAAACATGGTTTCTGAAACATTCATTCGAATATGATTCACACAAATACAATTCTTATGCGTGCACACACACACACACACACACACACACACATAAAAATACACAGCAAAAATACGTTAGTATATTATGACTGAAATAAAGCTGCATATATTTTCACAGGTCTTCCAGATGCAATGAGAAGGTATGGAATTAACATGACAGCACTGACCACATTCTCACAAGATGGAGAATATTTTAGCATGAAAGTTAAAATGTATGAGGACACCAACAGAACTTTCACAGTCTCATTCAAACTGGGTGAGGAATTCAACCAAACTACCATAGACTTCAGAGTGTGCAAAGTAAGTGGACAAAACATATGAGTTAGATGACATAAGCACATTTATAATGCTTTATATTTACAGTACAATGTGTAGGTTTTGATCTTTCATACAAATAATTTTAACATCGGCATCTATTTACTTTGAATGTAATTTCTAACATGCCTGAATGAGTTTATCTTTCAATCTTAACTAGAACTGACGTAAAATTAAATAACAGAAGTCGAATTTATTTTAGACTGTTTTCAGCCTGGAAAGAGGCAAACTTATAGAGGTGCAGAAGTGGGACGGTAACGAGATGACGACTATCAACGAGATCCAGGATGGGAACATGATTGTGGTGAGAATATTTGAACATTTATTATTTTTTGTTTGGAAGCTTCATTTATTAATTAATTAATTTATTTATTTATAAAGCTGGAATAATAAAATATTCACTGTATTTCATAGACTTTAATATTTGGGGATGCCATATCTGTTCGTACTTACGAGAAGGCCTAAATACCTGCCAGAAGAAGGTGATACTCATCCATGCATCCTGAGCCTTGGAAACAATTTATGAAAAGCTAACTTCAATAAAGTACTGGAGAAAATAAGATATGGCTACTGTATGTAGTATTCTTCCCATCGATTCACAAAGACATAACACACAAGAGAACATCACACAAATGTCTGTGGTAATATGTAAATGTACTGATTAAATGAGACAAATATCAACAGTTCTTTCTTTTATCTAAAGTTCCTAAACCATCAGGTCAAACAGTTATGAATATTTTGTACACACTTGAAAATACAAATGTATAATTTCATGTAAATGTAAAATTCTATATTCAAAATAAAATTCAAACACAGTCATACAAAGTAAAATACTTTTTAAATCTGCCTTGCCCTCAAACAAAATACCTATAAAATAAAATTAATTCACATTTAACTAAAACTAAAAATTAAAAGAGCTAAAATTTATACTTAATAATTAATACATACAATGTATGTAAATTTAAGGTCTGCTTCTGCTATCACACTCGTTCGTCCACGTACACGGACAGTTTCTATGGGGTCTCGAGCCTTTGGTTATGCGGCACCTTTTTTATGGAA
>JAQMYI010000016.1:1410800-1423570 GCA_030014275.1 Clariallabes melas
CTGACAGCTCCGGCCCAAAAATGTGCGTCGGCCCACCGGGCATTGCCCGGTATGCCCTATGGCCAGTCCAGGCCTGGTCTAATTCCTCCTCTCCTCTAACTTTATCTTACCACACATACACAAACACACAGCGCCTGCACGCATAAACAGAAACACGTATCCGTCGGGATTTATTTTTACTTTTTTTTAAAGGTAAAGTGCAGGTTAATTTGTTTTATTTTTGCTCTATATTTTGTATTAATTATTTTTATGTATTTATTTTTTTGGGCTGTGGTACGAATAATTTGAGTTTCCATTATTTCTTATGAGAAAATTCCATGCATGCAAAAGTTAAGGAAAAAGATTAATGTTTTCTTTGTGTGTGTGTGTGTGTGTGTGTGTGTGTGTGTTTGTGATTTAGACATAATTTAGAGGCAGCGCTGCAAAATTGTCTTAAATTTGGATCTTTTGCACTGTGAAGAGCAGAAACCAGAGGTGAGTAACATATAAACAGTCCATCAGTTTAATAGTCCAACACTGTTTAATATTCTGATTCTGATATTTATCATGTGAAGCATCACAATGATTATTATTGGTACTTGAATTACTGCTATGCATGTGTATTTGCACTGGATTTTGTTCTCAATTTTACAAAAATGTTTACTTCATGTCAAATCGTGAGACGAAAAACGAGAAAACAAAGCAGACTAGGCAACATGAGAGCATGAGAAAGAAAACACGAGAGAATTGAGGCAAAAATACACACAATAATCCAGCGATTTAAGCAACATGTGCTTAAATGCTGGAGTAATCATCAGAGAATAGGAGACGCAGAAAAGGTGCGAAGACTGGGCGGAAATGCAGACAGGGTATGGGTAAGGATCCATGACGGGCTAGGGAAAACATGAGCACATGGGGCACTGGGCCCTGGTTCATGAGACAGGGCTTGCTGGACCTTAGTTTCAATGTCAAGTTCGGCCACCATGAGAAGGCAGGAGGGGGGAATGATGGTGTCATTGATGTTGGAGTCGTGAGTGGGCCAGAACTATCTTGAGAGAGCGTCTGGTTTGGAATATTTTGATCCTGGGTGATATGAGAGGGTGAACTTTAACTTGGTGAAGAAGAGTGACCGAGCCTGAGGAGAGTTGAGCCTCTTGGCGCTCCGGAGGTATTCCAGGTTCTTGTGGTCAGTCCAGACCAGGAATAGGACCTCCGTCCCCTTCTAACCAGTGTCTCCAATCCTCTAGGGCAAGCTTGATAGCTAAGAGCTCTCGATCACCGATGCCATAGTTCATCTCGGCAGGTGTTAACCAGTGAGAGAAGAACGAGCAGGGATGCAGAGTATTATCGTGCATGAATCTCTGGGAAAGGAAGCCCCCTACCCCCGTACTGAGGCGTCAACCTCAGTGATGAATTATTAAGATGGGTCCGGGATGGTGAGTATAGGGGTGGACATGAACCATTTCTTGAGCTCAGCGAAGGCTTTTTCAGATTCCTGGTTCCAACTGAACTCTTGGGTGAGATTAGGGCCGTGAGTGGGGCAGCGATGAAGCTGTATCCCTGGATGAAGCGGTGATAGAAATTTGCGAACACCAAGAACCTTTGAAGCTGTTGCCACGAGGTGGGTGTGGGCCAGTTGGCAGGCTCCATCTCGATGCCTGTAGGACCAATGACAAACCCGAGGAATGTGGTCGATGCAGGTTGAAACTCGCACTTCTCTGTCTTGACAAATAGGTTATTCTTCAGGAGCCTCTGTAGTACTTGGCGAACGTGGTGACTGTGTTTCTCCAGGTCTCGAGAAAAGATTAGGATGTCATCCAAGTAGACGAAGACCGATGGATTAAGGAAGTCCCTGAGCACATGGTTAATGAGTGCTTGGAAGACTGCTGGACCATTCGTCAGGCCAAATGGAACCACTAGGTATTCGTAATGTCCTGTCAGGGTGTTGAAGGCAGTCTTCCACTCATCTCCCTCTCGAATGCAGACAAGGTGGTACGCGTTTCGCAGATCTAGTTTGGTGAACAGCCTAGCTCCCTAAAGAAGCATCAGCGGTAGAGGGTACCGGTTCTTGATTGTGATGTCATTAACGCCTCGATAATCAATACATGGATGTAGGTAACCATATTTCCTGGAGGAAGGACGAATGATCCCTGCCGCGAGGGACTCGTCATCCGATGTGGTATATCGTTCCATTGCTATGCGTTCCTTGCGTGACAGGGAATGAAGACGTGCCTCGTAGGTAGGGCTGAGGTATGATGTGGTGGCAGCTCGCAAGCAGGTCGTGGAACATATTGGGGTCCAGGCTAAGATCGAATTTGTGGCTCAGTCAATCTGCGGGCTGCGACGGTTTAACCACAGCAGACCCAGGACGACCGTGGTGTGAGAACCCTTCATTATGAATAGGGAGGTCTGCTCTGGGTGGTTGCCCGAGACCCTCAGGCCAATGAGAGGAGTCCTGTGAGTGATAAATGGGAGTGAGAGCCTGGATGGGGATTCCTAGAGCCTTAGCTAAGGCTGCGTTAATTAAATTGTGGTCCGAACCTGAGTCAATAAGTGCTTGCGCCAGTTGGGTCCGTAGTGCCGGGAAAGTAGCCCGTGTAGGTATGGGTGTCTTCTTGGAGTAGTGCCCTCTAGAGCTCCCAGCTAAACTTAAGGGATCCTCACCTTTACAGGGCAACTCTCAAGAAGATGGCCCGTTTTCCCACAGTAGAAGCAGGCTCCCTCCTGAAGTGCCTCCAACAGGCACTCAAAGAACCCGTCACAAAATGCCTGATTGTTCCACTTGAGATAGCAAGTTGTTGCATGTTGAGGTTCACCTCATGCGCCGGAGAGAGTTGGAGCTGTTGGAGCTGGGTTGTGACGTCAGTGAGGGTCTGGTTGGCGCTGAGCAGCTCCTGCTGGTGAGTTCCGAGAAGAGCATCTTGACTCTTCACCACTGATCTCATGCGGTCAAAATCTACTTAATTCATATCGTGGCTGGATTATTCTGTCACGCAGCGGAGCAGAACGAGGTGAATCCAAGCACGGAAGGATGACTACAGGGTTAGATGGGGGCGTGGTCGGGAGGCAGAAGCGAGGGTCAAACACCGGAGAAACTGTCAGTGCAGCGTCTGAGCCAAATCGCGAAAGGAGAGCCGTAGTCAAAAGAGGAAGCATTAGATCAAAACTGGGAAATCAAGTAGCGAAGCAACTATCCAAAAAACGTGAAACAAAAGCCATGGGAGCGCAAGATCAAAGCTGGGAAATCAAACAGCGAGGCTAACAAATCCAAATCGTGAGACAAAAAACAAGAAACTTGAAAACAAATGGACTAGGCAACGTGCGAACATGAGAAAGGAAACATGAGAGAACTGAGGCAAAAGTACACACAATAATCCAGGGTTTTTAAACAGCAGGCAGCGCATGCTTAAATGCTGGAGTAATCATCAGAGAATAGGACACATGACGGGCTAGGTAAAACATGAGCACATGGGGAAAGTGACAGTATGGGAAAAAGGCAGGGCGTGAATCATGACACTTCAAGAAGATAGAGGTTTACTGAGTAGTCTGGTGAGGTTGACCGGTAGTGTGGGGAGGTTAACTGGTAGTGCTGGTGTAGTAGGATTGAAAGCACCATTCATTCATTCATTCATTCGTTCATTCATTCATCTTCTATACCGCTTTATCCTGTATTCAGGGTCGCGGGGGGCCTGGGGCCTATCCCAGGAAGCTTCGGGCACGAGGCAGGGTACACCCTGGACAGGGTGCCAATCCATCGCAGGGCACACACACAACCATTCATTCAATTTAATTCAATTTTATTTGTATAGTGCTTTTAACAATTGTCGCAAATCAGTTTTACTCAATCAAAAGAAATTATGGAAGTTTGTATGAAATGTGAATGTGTATGAATCAAAATGATTAGATAGTCCCTGATGAGCAAGCTGAGGGCAATGGTCGGGATAAGGAAAAACTCCCTGAGATGGCAGTAGGAAGAAATCTTGAGAGGAACCTAACTTAACAGGGAACCCATCATTTCGGTGATAATGGATAGCAGGGATTGATCTGCAGTCATACTGTGTGTTAATATGGAGTCCAGTTCATTATTGGAGGCTCAGGTAGACTGTAGGAAACTCCAGTCCTGAGATATTGAGCGACTGCAGTCACAAATCCTCAGAGAACAGCTATCTGCTTCAGCCGAGGCCAGGACTGTCTTCATGGTAAAGTGGAACTGTCCCCCGTCACATGCATCCCAAACAGATCACACAGGGCATCCATGTGACTGGCAGCTCAGGAGCGGCATGTACTGTAACACATCTGCAGAAAGACAGGAAGAGGGAAACAGAGAGATAAGAGGAGAGAACAGAAGAGAAGGAGAGAAAACTGTTAGGTACGGTCACAGTCACGTAATGTATAAGGTGAATGTATATTTAGTGCAGAGTGGAAGCAGGGATTCCAGCGGGACTAACTATGACAGCTTAACTAAAAGGGAAAGCGAGAAGGAAACAAAGGTAAGAAAAAGCTTTGCCCCCAGCTGTAGTTTTCATAATAGAAGTTTCATTAGAAGTGTGGAGATGGTTATGTGGAAAGTAGTGTTTAGAGGTTTCCTCTTTACTGCTTGGAGGGTTACTGAGTGTTGCTGGGAGGTTTCCTTATTTTTGTTGGGAGGCTTATTGAGTACTGTTGGAGGGTTTCTCTAGTAGCACTGGGAGGTTTAATTAAATCAAATTAAAATTTATTTGTCACATTTACACAGTCATACACAGTACGATACACAGCAGCGAAATGCTTATCCGACCGCCTGTGACCTTAAAAGAAAGATTATCAATAAGAAATAAATTATGGAATAAAATAAGAAATAAAATATAGAAAAACTTTAGCTATAGAAAATGTAGCTGTAGAAGATAAGAACAAAATGTAAAATATAAAAAAAACTGTACAAATATAGAAAATTTGTGCATGAATGTGCAGATGTGCAATGTCCATAAAAGTCCATAAATGTGCAATGTGCAAAAATGGTTTAGTTCTGTGTGGTGTTTTGATTGAGAGACCATATCGCCTGCGGGAAGAAGCCCCTACTCAGTCTCTCTGTGTTGGCCTTCACGGAGTGGTGACTGAGGTCCTTCACGATCTTCCTGGCTTTGGTCGAGCACCGCTTTCTGTAGATTGAGTAAGGTCAGGGAGCTCTGTACAGATGATGCGCTCATTGGATATCACCAAACCCAAACCGGGTTGCGATGTTTCCCATCAGGATGCTCTCTATGTTGCAGGAGTAAAAGTTCCTAAGCACCCTGGAGGGCAGTCTAAAGTCTAGCGTACTACATCTGGTAGGGACGCTGCCGGGCCTTTTTCACCATGGTGTTGATGTGACAGGACCATGACAGGTCCCGTGTGATGGGAACACAGAGGTATCGGAAGCTGTCCACTCTCTCCACTGGACTCTCGTTGATGATGGGGGTCTAATAATTCCTTTCCTGCTTTGAACTGAAGTCCACTATTGACTCCTTTGTCTTGCTGTTGTTTAGAAGATATTGTTGCTCTGGCACCAGATCTTCAGAATTCCAATTTCCTCAAGGTTTTTTTTTTTTGTTTGATTCCTCAAGTTTTTTTTTTTTATTTGATTCCTCTAGGTTTTTTATTTGATTCCTCAAGGTTTTTTGTCCAATTTCCTCATCTCATTGCTGTCAGAGATCAGGCCCACCACTACAGTGTCATCAGGAAACTTGATGATGGTGGTGGAGTTGGTAGTGGCCATGCAGGCACACATGTACAATGAGTACAGCAGACAAACAACACAGAACACAACCCTGGGGGCTCCAGTGCTGAGGGTGAGGGTGGCTGAGATATGTCCACCCATCCTTACTACCTGTGGTCTGACAGTCAGGAAATTGGAGATCCACTGACACAGAGATGGGCTGAGTCCCAGCTTGTGCTCCAGCTCGGTGGTGAATGTGGAGGTAATTATAGTATTAAATGCTGAACTGTAGTAGAGGGTCAAGTGTGTCAGGAAGTGAAGAGATGATGAAGTTTCTGACCAGCTGCTCAAAGCAGTTCATCACTACTGAAGCCGATAATCGTTGAGGGAAGCAGGCTGGGGTTTCTTTGGGACAGGAACAATGATGCACTCTTTAAAGCATTGGGGATTAACAACTGGGATAAGGAGAGGTTGAATATTTCTGTGAACACAGGTGCTAGCTGGTCTGCGCAGGCTCTGAGGACTCTGGTTCCTGCTGCTTTCTTGGTGTTCACTCTCCTAAAGGCTCGTCTGGCAGACGTGTCGTGTCGTCCGCGTTCGTCATAATGGATGTTGGTGCTTTATAGTCTGTTATTGTCCTTAGTCCCTGCCACAAGCTCCTAGAGTTACTCTGTTGGAGCTGTGACTCTAGTTTCCTCCCGTAGTGCTGCTTCGCCTTCTTCACCGCTTTTCAAACGTTGTATGATGCAGCCTTGTACAAGTCCGTGTCACCCGACGCAATAAACCATAAACACGCTGATGTTATGTCCCAGTCTGCGTCATCGAATGCGTCCTGTAAAGCGGCCACCGATTAGTCCGTCCAGCGGGAAGGTTTGCTGATTAGTGTTGAAAGGTTTACTAGTGTAAATGAGAACTCAGGAGATTTCGGGAGATTTTTGAAAAATTATTACACAAAGTTCTTGGTGTACTTACCAAAAACTTACCTCAATTAACAATCTAATCATTTTGATTCATACACATTTTTCACATTTAATTTTCATAATTTTCTTTAGATTTTGTAAAGCTGCTTTGCAACAGTGACCATTGTTAAAATGTTCAAATAAAATGTAATTGAACTGAAACTGTTGGAACCTGCTGCTTTTAACACTGTATGGCTTTTTATAAATCTAATAAACGCTTAGCCAAGCCATTTACATTTCACAGTTAAGGAACATGGCAAGTCCATGGTCACTTTTACAGTTTATAAATATCTCACATGATGTATTAATGGTTAATATCAGTGACTGCAAATGACCTGAGACAGTTAGTATCTGTAAAAGAGCCAAAATTCACTAACAGTCCAAATAAACAATAAGCTGAAATAGTGTGACTGAGACTTCTGTAAAGCTGAGCTGAAAATAAAACTACAATTAGAGAATTGCATGAATGATGCAGCACTTCAGCAGACACATATGGATTCAGTTTTCTATTTAACAGAGATTTGCATTGATAGTGTGGATAAGGCCTGAGTTTCAAACCTACTGTAGTTTCAGACTTCAAATAAAATCACTGACTGGACCATTACTGTATCATTATGTATATTGTTATATTATATGGCCTTCAGCACAGAAGCGTAGTATAAAAAGAAATGACAGAAAGTCAGTCATAGTATAAATCATCTAAAATGGAGAGTGTGAAGAGAAAGAAAGTCTCCAACACTTTATTTTTAACAGCAGAAAGCACATCACTGAAGGCCACTGGCTTTTTTAATGTACTTTAATGGATCTGTTACACTGTGTGACATTTAGAGTTGATTATATAATTTATTAATCTGGATTAATGATTAATTATTCATCACTACTTTATATATGAATATTTTACATTACGCTTCCTAAAAAAAACTGTATTTTATTGTATTCACGGTATTGTAATTGAGTATTACAGCTTACAGTTCATAAAAATAAAATAATCCAGTACAATATCAAAAAAAAAAAAAAAAAAGTAAATACAGAGATAAATGTTAAAAATTATGTTAATTCAGTACTTGGTCAGGGCTTGGTCAGGGCTCGTTTAGCACAAATTACTACATCAGTGTGGCATGACATGGAGGCAATCAGCCTGTGGCACTGCTGAGACGTTATTGAAGACTGAGTTGCTTTGATAGCAGCTTTCAGCTCATCTGTATTGTTGAGCCATGTGTTTCTCATCTTCCTCTTTACAATAGCCCAGAGATTCTCTATATTGTTCAGGTCATGTGAGTTAGCTGTCCAATTAAGCACAATAATATCATGGTCAGAAAACCAGTTAGTGGTAGTTTTGACACTGTGGGCAGGTGCTGCTGGAAAAGGAAATCAGCATCTCCATAAAGCTTGTCAACAGACAGAAGCAAGAAGTGCTCTAAAATCTTCTGGTAGATGCTGTGTTGACTTTGGACTTGATAAAACACAGTGTACAAACACCAGCTGATGACATGGGCACCCAAAATCATCACTGACTGTGGAAATGTCACATTGGACTTCAAGTAGCTTGGATTCTGTGCATCTCCACACTTCCTCCAAACTCTCTGAACTTGATTTCCAAATAAAATGCAAAATTTTATTTCATCTGAAAGGAGGACTTTGGACCACTGAGCAATGGTCCAGTTCTTTTAATCCTTAGCCCAGGCAAGCTGCTTCCGATGTTGTCCTGGTTCAAATATGGCTTGATACTAGCGATGCAACAGTTTTAATTCAATTCAACTTAAAAAACTTTATTTATCCCCTTGGGGCAATTTAAGGCATGCAGAGTAGTTAAAAATGCCATCAGTGCAAATACAAAATAAAATAACATCGATAAAATACAACTGTTGAAATGATAAATGGAATTAGTTTGTTAGTGCAAAAAGCTTGAATAAACATCGGTTTAAAATCTGTAAAAGTAACATTGGTATAAAATATCTGTAAATAAATATAAACTGTGAAAACTGCACAGCAAACTGTGAGATATTTACTGCTTAATAGCCAAAACAAAAGTATAGGTAGAAGAGGAAAGTAGAATAAGGTGAAATGGATGGATTCATATATTAATAAGTTTACCTGTTGTACTGTTATCTGTATCAAATCTGAAATAGAAGGAGTTAAGATCATTAGGATGTACTGCTGGATCATACCCTGCAACCTGGATGGTTCTGCTGGTGCAGGGAGCAGTTTTCATGGCTTCCATATTCTTGAGGCCCTGTCAGGCTGAGCGAAGGATATCCTTAAGCAAAGGATTGTTCCATTTTGTTCTTATATTTCAGCTTGGCATGCTTAACCTCCATCTTTGTTTATGATTTCCTTGAGTTCTTTAATAACCCAAAAGTTTATTGAAAGTTTTGGTCGGGACAAATACACAGAACGAAATGTACTGTATGACCAGACTGTGTCTACTTGCTCATTAATATTAGAGGATGTGGATCAGTGGCTTCAAAGCATTCCTGTAATCTAATAATGCTGTCACTAGACCACTGTTTGATAGTTTTCACCACCTTCTCTTACTGCTGGGGTGTATGCTGGTGCAAGCAGTATGAAGTAATGGTCAACAGAGCCGAGCGTGTTAAGAGCAACAGATCTGTATGCGTTAAGTACTGAGCCATAGCATTAGTCCAAAGTCTTTGCAAGGCGACCTGCTTATAACATACAGTATTGGTGAAAACTTCTCAATGACTGAGCAGTGATCTCCCAGGATGAATTTTGGAGAGTCCTGTATTCGCACATGTAATTTATGCTTGCCTGAAGTTTGTCTTGAAATGGCCGGTGTTTTCCTTTCTCCTGTTTGAGTCAGGGTTGCACTCCACCTATCTTTTACCCTTTTTGTTGTGAAAAGATTCCTCTTGTTTGATTCGCAGTATTTCCTCTGGAAATGTGGAGTGGTTAAGCTGTAACAGAAAATCTCTGGAGTATGTGACATGCTGGCCGTCGACAATACTGGGTCCATTTGCCGTGACAAGCACCAGAACGTGCAAAAACTGCAAAACGAATGAAATCCAGAAAGACACACAACTATCCATTGTGTTTAAAGTTTAAAGTTATAATCCAGTTCGTGGAGAATGCAGGACAGTATGTAGCAGTAGCAAGAACACACAAAGAGGAAACGACGGTGAGGAGAGCATTTTATACTGTATGAATAGTGATTTACGTTAAATGAAATAATTAACTTGAAATGAAAATTCTAACATTTTGTAGTGCTGGATTTTCCTTAGTTTTTTTTGTCTTTGCATGTAATTAATCTAAATTATATGAGAGTTAATTTGTTTTTATTAAATTATGAAAAAACTTTTCCACAATATATTTTTTAGGCACACTGTATATTAGGGATGTAACAGAAGAAAAAAAAAACAGGATTTTAGTGATATGCAGTAACAATAAGAGATCTAGCTATAGCAGTGCAAACAACTGTTAGTGTTTTTGCATGGTTTGGTGAAGTTCCTTCCCATTAACCTGTCTTAGTACCTTTTTTCTTCATAGAGTAAATGGGAATGAACCTTTCATGATATGAAACTTTACCACAGAAGTCAACACAGGATTTTATTCTCAAGTCGAGTTCCTTCATTCACTTACAGAGTGATGTTATATCAACACGTTATATCAAAACATATTTATCTTTGCATTTTTTTTATTTAGTGTTTGTGAGCAGCAAACACCCTAGTAAGTGTTTGAGAAGTTAAAAATGCAGTTGTTTACCTTGGCATTGGTTTAAAACCCTTGAAACTCAAGCAGCACAGATCAGTGCCAGAAACACAATATCGGTCATTGACAAAAAAAAAAGTGCTTTTACTGTATGAAAGCCTTACTGGTCTGTTTTAACAGGGAGACTTCAGACGTTAAACTATGTATTTAAGTTTTCGAATATGTCAGGTCGAAGGAAATTTATCATTACTTTTATAAAGGGTAAATTTTACCACTATGGGAATGACGTCGCAAAAATGTAAAACTCTCAAAGTGAGCATGTCATTTTTTATTTTTTTGGTCATAGAAACAACCCAAAACACCAAGAAAAACATGTGGTCATGTGTACAGTATCTGTGATATTTCTTTGCCTATGTAACCCATTTTGTTGGTTAAAATATTGCCTATTTTGTGCTGAAAAAAAAAGGATGTCACTCTACAGTATACTGCACAGTCCTGAGCCCTGTATATGTTTATTAAAAAATAATAATAAAACAGCAAAACAAATAATGGTTAAATGCTGAGTTTTAATGGCTACTCTTGTAAATTATTCATTAATGTTTTAATAAAAGATTTAAATATGCATATGCATGTATACAGTACATACCATTACACCAGTAATCAAAACTCAAGACTTGGATAAGTCGAGGACATTTTTTTTTCTAATTGGCAAAAAAGCAAGACAAATATCTATTAATTACTTATAGACTAAAAAAAAGTTTAAGTAAGGAACTTTTGTCCATGGTCTTAAATTAAAACTAAGGTGTCCACTGTTCTTAAATAAATCTTACAATAATCAATACTCAATTGTTAAATTAAAATGCAATATGAGGCATGTTTAATTTATTGATTTATCTTTTTAAGGATATCCACATTTACCATTCTTTACTTGAACAATGACAGTAAATAAAAAATTGTCTGCATCCACTTAATAAAAAAAGCAAACACAAACAAACAAATATATAAATAATCCCATACAACAACATGGCCCAGAGGGATACATATGCAAGTCAGTCAGAGACTGGAGTAAAGTTATATACAACCTTGTTCCAGTCTTGTTGTGAATTTAGGTAGTAATTGAAATTGTGTCTTGATTGGCTAATAAAAGTATAAATGAATTAATTAATGTGTTTTTGAAACAAAATATATGCTACAGTTTGAGTTCTATCACTCGGATTTACTCAGTATAATCTTGCAACCCTGATGGGCACAGAGCGAGTGAGTGGGAGGGAGTTTGAGTGAGCAAAAATAAAATTTCTGTTGTGAAAAATACACAGTAAGGAGAGAAAATGATGGTTAAACCTTACAATTAAAACACAGGTCACATTTATGCAATACCGTGATATCAAGGAAAACAGTAAATGTGTGTGTATGTAAAACCCAGGTGGAGATGTCGGGAATATCAGAGCTGAGAGAGTGTGATGAGGCGAGTGTGTCAGCAGAGGGTGACACTGATGTGCTTTTGGAGGAAGACGAGGAAGAGGATGAAGAGGAGGAGGATGAGACGACGAGCAATAAAGAGCTTTTGGAGAGACTTCGAGAACTGGAGGTAAAATATATTTATATTTTAAACTTGTTTATTATCAGTGACGTGTTCTCTCTACACATCTCTGTGAGGGAGTAACTAGTGATAGCGTGCGCATTTATACTTACCTCTAATCTGACATCATGTTCAGGATTTTTACTTTATCACAATTGAATCAAACACCTTTATTTTCTAAAATGGTCTGAACAGAATCTCAGCAAGTGTTTCGTGCAAGTGAGATGTTTTAAAGTAGTAAGCACCAACACTGTATCTATCCTCTAAACACAACATACTGTATCTCTGTGTGAAAAAAACTATTTACCATTTATTACCATGTCCCATCAGCGATGCTCTGTTAGCAGAGCTCACCTCCTCATTTCCTGTGACTGAGCGAACGCATTCCGGCTCAAAGCAGTTTTGTTAGCTTCATCACTGTACCCATGATGAGGTGAAGACTCAGCACAAAGGGATTTCTGTAAACTGTGAACAGAATATGTTTCTATTTTTTGCTCTATTATAAAACCTCAGTATTTGTATTGTTAATTAATATAATTTTAGAGTATAGGATACATTCTCACCTGATGTAGGAAGCAGTGCTGAACACAGAAAACCCTTGATGATAATCACTGATTTTCTGATTTCGCAGGTCTTTAATTGGTGACAGACTGAAAACTCACACACCAGCTCATCACGCTTTGTTAATTCGTAACGATTCGTAGTACAAATTGGGATGGTGCACGCTGAATTTAATTCACCTTCATCAACATATACAGTATTTAATACAATTTTCCCGGATGAACTGAACTGAAACACTGTAAACCCTAATGCTCAAAGTAATTAAACATATTGAATACTGTTAACTTAAATAATTACAATTAGTTCAAATTAATAGACCTTGATGAGTATTTAGAACTTTTTGGTATTTATG
>JAQMYI010000016.1:1445566-1457330 GCA_030014275.1 Clariallabes melas
GGCTCCAGGCCCCCGCGACCCTGAATAGAGGATGAAGCGGTATAGAAGATGAATGAATGAATGAATGAATGAATAAACGTAGAGAAACCTGACTCTGAACACCATGAACTTTTCAAAAACACAAACACTGGCCTAAGTTTTGGACCCAAGTCTCCAACTCCACCATGCAAGGACTGAATTTGTGCAGAAGAACGTGACGTATGCTGAAACTGTTATTTCCCTTCTTCCTGCCCTGGGTAGGATCTCTGTCACTGTGGTTCTGCTGCGGTTCAGTGTTTCTATCTATCATCACTGACATAAGCCTACAATAAAGCAGGAGTTTAGAATAAACACCTCAGTTTATCGCAATAAAATCTAAAGAAATGGTCTGGATAAGTGTTTCAGGCTGAGAGACAGGACGCAAGCTCTTTACTGCAGTACTGTGCTAATCGATAATGTGACAGATCTCCTCCTCTGGTGCGCAACCGTGGTTTAAGATTGAACACCGACGTAAAAACACTCGTATTTTTAATTATTGTCCTTTTTTTTTTTATTTATTTTTTTTTTTACAAATTCGTTCTCTGGAAACTGCTTTTTACTTAAGGATCTCCTGCAGTGAGACTTTCTTTATTTCTGGCTCTGAGGAGGAAAAACACACACACGCACACACAATCATTACACCACTGATTGCTTTGTTGAGGAGGTGTGTGTGTGTGTGTGTGTGTGTGTGTGAAAATTATTATAGATTTCTTTTGACCCTCCTTACCCTCACACACATACACAGTTATTTTGCTTCTTTTGATCTCTTCCTCTTAATACAAAGTCATTTTTTCACCTTCTTGTGTTCGGGATCATGTAAAGCGTCTATCATCACCACAGAATTTGTTTAGGTGTGAAAACGTACAGCTTTTGACACAGCATGAGTCTGATGTTCACCTTACTGCCTTCAGTCCAAACATTGCCCAAATCAGCTCAAAATCAGATCACACACTTATGAACAGAGAGATAGGAAAGGTCAGAATATCACCCTTTATAACATCAAACACATTTATATTCTGTTCTAATTTAAAAAAATACATAAGATAATTTAAATCAATACAAATAATGCATCATAGTAACAAAGCATCATATTAATCACGCTAATCCACAAACTATCATTATAGTAAACATCAACAAACTAGCATTATAGTAATCATGCTAATCCACAAACTAGCATTATAGTAAACATCCACAAACTATCATTATAGTAATCATGCTAATCCACAAACTAGCATTATAGTAAACATCCACAAATTAGCATTATAGTAAACATCCACAAACTAGCATCATAGTAATCATGCTAATCCACAAACTAGCATTATAAACATCCACAAACTAGCATTATAGTAAACATCCACAAACTAGCATTATATTAATCATGCTAATCCACAAACTAGCATTATAGTAAACATCCACAAACTAGCATTATAGTAATCATGCTAATCCACAAACTAGCATTATAGTAAACATCCACAAACTAGAATTATAGTAAACATCCACAAACTAGCATTATAGTAATCATGCTAATCCATAAACTAGCATTATAGTAATCACGCTATTCACCAACAAGCATTATAATCACGATAATCTACAAGCTAGCATCATAGTAATCAGCCTAATCCACAAACTAGCATAACAGCAGTCACGCTAATCTTCAAAATAGCATTAGCGTTATCATGCTAGTAGTAATTGCACAAATATATAACCTAGCGTCATAGTAATCACGTTAGTCCCCAAACTATCATAATAGTAATCACTCTAATATACAAACTAGCATTATAGTAATCACTCTAATCTACAAAGGATCATAACAAGCACATCATGTATGAACTAGCAATACAGTAAACATGCTAATCAAAACAAAATCTTTCTACATGTAATTTAATAGAATAAAGTTAAATAAAGTTAAACTGAAATGATTGGTAGAATCTGGCCTTAAGTTTTCACAGGAATGCGTTAAAGTCTTTAGTATAATTATTATCATGCCTGTTTGTGTTTGTTTACGTGCTATTTATTTTTATTAATGCATATGCTCATAGATTAAACTGCTTAATGCGAGTCATTCCTGTTTCCTCTCTCGGATTGTGGATGTAAAAATTCCCTTCAGGTCACACTGACAGTAAACGAGTGCATTGTGCAAATTCTCTTGGTCCGTCCAGAGGAGTGCGTTGAGCGAATGACACGTTCCTTCCCTCCAAACGATTAGAAAATTAATTGCTTCTTTAATTAAAGATAAAGCCGGTAGCTCCATCAGGCCACTCATGTGAGACTGAAGTCATTCTCTTTGTATTCTTCTTCTACAAAGTCCTCGTTTATTCATCCTCAAAGAGAGCTGTGGTGATTTTCTAAACCAGGACAATGAGAGATTCCAGATTAAAGACACCACAAGGGACTTTGTCGCTTTAATCTTTAAACTTTAAAATGACTTTATTCTCCTTTAGAGTCAGCAAAATAATTATTCATTGAATGAGTAAATGAGAATAATTTACATTAAACAACATGTGTTTTTAGGTTTATTTACTATATATATTCCTAATTTTATTTGTTTATTAAAAAGCTAGCCTGTGAATAGCCTGTTTATTTTAACTCTTTTTTTTATTATGTTTACTCTAATCCTAGTTCGTTGCAAATAACTAGCTGCAAAAATGCAAAAATTAATTTTTTTCTTCCTTTAGGACAGTGAGGAATGTGCACAAAACATCACAGAAAGTTCAGCTCAGGCTTCCTCATCATCCATGGAGGCCATGTCTCCTTTCCTCAAGAAGAAAGCTCACATCCTTGAGGTTCTTCGTAAGCTAGAAGAGTCAGATCCCCTGAAGTTTCCTCCATCCTCTTGTTATCATCATCATCATCATCATCATCCTCACACAGAGCCACATTTACCAGGAGAGGTGACGGTGACTAGCATGGTGCACCTGAGTCCACATCAACACCAGTGTCGACAGTCTAGTTCAGATTCAGATCTTCATGAACACACTCATGCTATCGGTGATGGACAACAAGACAGCCATGCATCATTAAACTTTGGAGGCTGTCCATCTTGTCTCATCCTGCAACAGAGATCAAACATGGAGAAGGGAAACAAAGGATCCAGTGTGCCAACAGGTTCTGGCAAAGATGATAAGAGAGGACAAATGTGGTTAGAAGAATGTGGTGCTTCAGGAGAGACTATAGACAAAACCAATCACCCTTGCTCAGAAGATCCAAAGAATGACTGCAACAAAAGACAATCAAGCAAGATATCGCCTACAAAGACAAAAAGTACCAATAAATTTCACCAAGAAAAGAAATCAGAAACTATTCCATCACCTAAGGGCGGGAAAATGAAGCAGTCTCCGAAAAAAGCTGCACCATGTGAGAAACAAGAGCCTGATATTTGCAATGGAGAACTCACAGCAGCTAAAGAAACTACAGTCTCCAAGAAAGCATCAGTAGCATCGTCATATTCTTCAGCCTCATTACCTGAGAGAAGTACTTCAACATTTTTACAGCAGCAGGTCACAGAAAAAAAAACTACGCAAAGTCCAGCATCCTTGTTTGGTGAATCCAAACCTTCAGCCCCGACACTTCTGAAGCTGCTCAAGATACCTTCAGCATCCGAGAATATGGCAGCTTCCAATGCATTTCGCTTGAGTCCTCAACTGACACGAAACTCAAAAATCCCCTGCAGGAATAACTATGAGGTGCAGACAAGGAAGGCAACCACTGCAGAACAAGCTTCAAGCTCTAAACCAGACCCTGAAACACATTCAGCTCCAACATCTCCACCAAATCATGAAGAAACATCATCCATTCCCAAAAAAGATCCAGAGTTTAGTAGCCACTCTGCCCCTAAATCAAGCAAGGTTTCTAAAGCAGGTGCTCAGGTACCTCACTATGAAAATATTGATGGTCCTTCCACTTTTAATGCCACCACTGCTACCAAGGACACCACAGAACTTTCTGAAAAACAAAAATTGAACTGGAGAGATGAAAAGGTCCTGAATCCACTTTCCTCGGATTCATCAACAAGCACAAGTGACTCTTCTTCCTCCTCGTCAGATCAGGAGACAGACACAGAAAGCCCAGTTTGGCAAAGACCACAGCACCATTTTAGCCTCCCAACCTCATCATCTTCTGCAAATAAGCCACAGAGGATGAGCTACCCCAGCATGAAAGATGGATATCATGACCAACGGCCTCCAGTGGCATCTCCAAAAGTGGGAGCTTCTGGTGCATCCCACGTTGTGGTTAAAAGAAGAGACAGACAGCCACTGGTGCCAGACAGGAGAGAAATCAGCAGCTACAGTGAGATGAGCTATCACCCGTTCAAAGAACGCTTGGCGGTTCTTGGAAGACTGCAGAATTTGGAAGATATGCATCAAGCAGGAGTAAAGAGGGGGGCACAGAGTAATGTTAGCAGACCTGCTGCATCAACTGGGAAAGGAGAAAGAAGCAAAACAGCTGAAAGACAAATAGAGAGGATCACACTGGAACAGCGAAAACACACTGGTTCACTCGAAGGAAAATCATATCCTAAAAATAACTTTGGCAATTATGCAAAGGTACATGCGTCATCGGCAGCAGCAGCAGCAGAAAGAAAGTACATCACAAAGCCAGACAGTCAAAAGACCAGAACAGGAATGCCATCGACAGCCTCATGTGAAACCCTTGTAGTAATGCGAAGTTACGGAAAGTGTCCCAGTCCACTAAACAAAACAGTTCCAAGTCCGCAAAGCAGCCCCTCTAGAGCACAATCTAAGTCTCCATCCAAGGCAGGAAATGCCTCTTATCCTCGAGGAATGAAACCAGTTCAGGAAGAGCATCTGAACCTTCAGAAGCATCAGTCACCCAAACTTACAACTCGGAAGAAAAAGGCTATCACACAAGTAGATACCTTTCCACCTCCTGTTCCTTCAAAATCAACACTAGACTCAGCTAAGTCTGTTGAGGAGAAGAGACTTTCTGTCCCACAGTCCTCCATTGAGCAGAAAGTCATGCGGGGAATCCAAGAAAACATGCTTAAACTGCAGGAACAAGATCGAGGACCAGCTGTGGAAACAAAACAGAAAGCGTCCAATGGGATTGCAAGTTGGTTTGGGTTGAAGAAAAGCAAACTCCCTGCTCTTAATCGCAAAGCAGAATTGTCCAAAATCAAATTGAATACGTCCTCATCGTCCACTTCTTCAGGAACCAAAGACATCTCAGGGACCAAAGGAGGGTCCAGAAAGGTAGTGGAAAGTTTAAACATCTCAAAGCTCATGGAAAAAGCAGAGGATTTACGGAAGGCTTTGGAGGATGAAAGGGTATATGTAAAAGGAGTCGGAATTCCACTCGATCGTTCTGTGAGAGGACGCTCGTGTGAAGTTATCGTGGACCAAACACAAGGTCAGTTATCACTGATGTACACTGGAGTGACGGGTGACGGCTTCATGCAGCAGCTGCTAAACAGGTATGGATGTGAAAAATAGAAAATACACAGGTACTTATGAAATTCTCATAGTGTAACTTGATTCCAAACAAAGCAATGTGTTTAATGTGGGTTAATGTGGAAAGGAGAATGCATGCGTTCTTAAAACATAATCCAAAAATTATCTTAATTGAACGACTTTATATAAATACTATGTTAATATCAGAAATCTCAATCAAACATTTGGTAATTATTATACTGTATGTCATCATTTTCAAATGTAATATTGGCACTTGTTATAACTAATAATAACTAATTCCTGGTGTTGTTAACTCACTTTTGTAAGCTTTAAGAAGCTTTATCCCTCCTGCTCAATGGAGGATTGCTATTATACGATTTAATTGTTATACGATATATATATTTTAAAATATATTTTTATTTTATTTTATACGATTTTATTATTATACAATATTTTTATTGTTATTTGTACAGAAATATTTTTTCTTTATTTTTACCTAGCTAAATTTTATTTTCTATTGTATTTTTTTAATTCATATTTATTTCTTATAAATAAGCTTTTACTTTTAAGGTCACTGGCGGTCATGTAAGCATTTCACTGCATATCGTACTGTGTATGACTGTGTATGTGACAAATAAAATTTTAATTAGAATTTTAGTTAAATTACATTAATATGCCTTATTCTCTACTAGGGTGGATGACAGAGGAGCACCCGGTTTTGGCATTATGCACAGGCGTCTGTCCTTCGACTCTAAAAGGTCACGTCCTGTTTTTGGCCATCAGCAAAGTTGTGTCCGTCAGACCAGGAGTGGCGAGGAGATAAAAGTAAATATAGATTGATATTTTATGAGTGAGTTTTGCTTGTAACCTTCTTCCACCTTCCAGAATATACATTTGCCTGGAGCTGTGAGCTGCTTTAAACTCAAATCAAAATATACACTCATACATAAGGAAATTGCATTAATGATTATGGATATTATTCGTTTATTCTGTTGCCAGAGTTAAGAACTGTGTTGTTTCTTTATCTGAAGCTCTTGTTAAAGCTTGATCTTAATCTCTAAATTATCCTGGGGCTGCTGTAAATTTTGGAATAATACATTGCTAGAAGCACAGAGTCCAAATTCCATGGTTTTTCAGATACCTTCTTAGTGCCCCTACCACTGTAAAAAATAATAATAATAATAATAAAAAAAATCTACCTCAACGTAAAAAAGTTTAGTAACAAGTTGCACAACTTTTAGAGAAATTTGCTGGCCAAACAAAATATTTGACATTGCTGTTTATTTGACACAATGTGTACCCAGTTCAAAATCTTAAGTTGACTCAACTCAAAGAAGTAAGTTGTCTCACATTGTAGGCCACTGATTTAGTTAATTCAAGTGTTTTCTATAAAAACAAGGTTACCCTGACAACAATACTCTGACAATTTAAACACACAAACATTACTTTAAAAATACTATATTCCTCCAAAACTAGTCAAAGTTAAAACGGTGATCTGCAAAAAAAAAAAATAGGAGAATACAGGTTCTATTTTTGCTTAAAGATTAGTAAAATACCTGGATTACACCAGATGCTTATATTTATTCCATTTATTCAAATATCAAAACTAGCAAAGATTTGACTTTTGAAGACTTTTTTTGCAACAAGATTTGTTTCTCAATATGTGAATCTGAGATGAGCATGTCTCTCCAAGTCCACAAATGATCGTTTATGGCTTCATAGGTGTCCATCCACTCCTTTTGGAATTCAATGTTCAGAGCACAGACCTGAGCAAACATCACTCCTAAAGCTGCTGCGTAGTCATCCAGGCCCTCAAAGACCCTTCCAACAGCTTGTTCGTGCTGCTCCTGTAGCTCCAAAAGGCCAAACGTCATCCCTCTGACCCAATCCTCCAAGGCAGAGCACTGCTTGAAGAAAAAAGAGAAGTCTTGTAAAGACAAAGATGATAATCTTCACAAAATATCTATATATATTATCTATAATAATAAAGTATATTAATAAGGCTATACACCACCAGAGTGTGTAAAAAATGTTTCTGGAATTCTATTGATGGGTCAAAGCCAAGTATTGTTTCATATTTAACTTGATATTTTTGATATAAGGTTTTATATAATTATTTATTCTCAGGAGTAATTAAATGTTTTAAATTAACCGGGTGTTTACTTAATTCAGTATCTCATGCAAGAGAGCTGATAAAAACGAATGCAATGGTCTAAGCAGATTATAGTGGTATCAGTATTAATTGATTCATAATGAATCAATAGCTTATGCACTGGTTAACATGCAAGAAAACATTTCATTTACATTTACATTTACTCATTTGGCTTATCCAGAGGGACTTACAAAAAGTGCTTTGAAGTTTTTGTCATTGGATAGATACTTACACTGGGTTACTAGGTTACTAACTAAGTACCATCAGTCAAACACAGTTGGGAAGGGGATTTTTATTTTATTTATTTTTTTATGGGTTTGTTAGTCCAAGTACTGAAGAAACAAATATGTCTTGAGTCGTCATTTAAAGATAGTCTAAGACTCAGCTGTATGGATATCTAGAGGAAGTTCATTCCACCACTTAGGCGCCAGAAAAGAAAAGAGTCTGGATGAATGTCTTCCTTGATCACTGAGAGATGGTGGAAACAGGCGAGCAGTGCTGGAGGATCAGAGGGAATGTGCTGCGGTGCATTGTGTGATTAGAGCTGAGAGATAAGTGGGTGCTGGGCCGTTTTTTAGGTTTGAGTTTGATGCTACAGGAAGACAGTGCAGGGAGCGGAAAAGTGGGGTGGTGTGGGAGAACTTGGGAAGGTTGCAAACGAGACGTGCAGCTGCATTTTGGAGCATTTGCAGAGGACGAATGGTGGACAGAGGCAGACCTGCCAGGAGTGAGTTGAAGTAGTCCAGTCCTGAAAAAACAAGGGACTGAACAAGCACCTGAGTAGCCTGTGAAGAAAGATGCCAGCAGCATCCATTTTGTTAGCTAATGTTAACGAAAGCGTGAAAGCACCTTAAAACATTCAAAGTCATGAACACACATTGCCCTAATTAGCTGGAACAGTGTTGTGTAGAACAGGCAGTGCCACTTTGTTTGTTTTTGTTTGTTTTACAGAGTCAGGACTATGAACGAAACACAGGATTTTTAACACTAGGATTTTTTTTTTCCGGGCCTACACATGGAGCAGACAGCTAGCGGACCGCAAGGAAAATTTCTCGGAAGTATATTGGATTAGAATCGCTTGCTCCTCCTTTAAGCTATACCGAGATGTCATGTTCTCTGGCCTGTTAAACCAGATACAGTAGTGTTAGCCCTGAGTTCATTTTGTAAATGTGGCTTTTGTGCTGCATTGGAATGAGTCACTAGATTTCCATATTATAGCTCTAGATAGTCAACTAAGTGCTAGTGGGTTAGGGGATTTAGCCGTGTGCTTTATCTAATATAATTTAATGTCTCTTCATCTGATACTCCCCTCTAGCTTGTAGTTTGCTGTAAAGTCTCTCAGGCTTTGTCTATAACTGAGTTTCCTTACTTGTTTAAAGTGAACAGTCTAATCTATGGTTGCACAGAGAGCGCTTTATTATGTGCACAGCCACGGCACTGTGACCTTGAGTCATAAAGAAATGTTGTCTGCTGTTTTTATCTGAGTGTTTATTACTCACTGGTGTGTTTGGGTTTTATATTAAAGCATAGACGGATGGATGTGCAAATGAACTGAGACTGTTCTGTCTCATACGCCTGTTTGGGAAATTACATTTGGGGGTTGCATGACATTGTGAATGTTGTTTGCTATGAGTCACAGTAATGATTTATGCAGCTAAACACACGGTGTCATACGAGCGACGTGTAGTTGTAGTCCTCCGTCACATTAACCATCTGACTGAAATGATAACAGGCATATACAGTAAATGTAAATGCAGTAACATATGACACCAAACTTCTGACCACATTCATAAAAGAAACACAAGCGATCAGAGTGAAATATACAGTATGTGTGCTGCTTCAGTTCGAATCAGGTGGCACAAATTTGTGCTGAACAATTGTTTTATTTCAAGGGCAGAATACTGTAAAGTGTATGTTTTCACCTTTTTGACAGCTACAATATGCAAACCCCCCCCTCTGTCTGAAATGCTTAATTCTTACATCATCTGAATTAAACTTCAGGACTTATGAAAAAAAAAAAATGAGGAAATGTACAGTAAGTGAGTTGAACTTTGAGAGGGTGGGGCTAAACTTTCATAGTTTCTGACCAGGATTTCTTACTTGATTTGATACTTTGCACATTTTCAAATCAAACGTCTTTTCCCTGGTTATGGAGAGCAATAGAGTACTATATGTGATGTCATAAAAGTTGTTAAGGTCAAATGACCATCATGGTAGTGTGCTTTGAAGTAGATATCTCATTCTTTGCCTTCTCTCCCTCTCTCTTTCTTTCAGTGTTCTGAAATGAGTCGAGGTGAAGACATGACATCTGATGAAAGCCTGGCCGAGTCTGTCAGCTCACAGCACTTTAAAGGTGAGAACAAAATTCCAAACAAATTATTAGTATTATTATTGTTGTTATTATTATTGTTGTTGTTGTTGATATACTGTATATTATCCATAATGCAAACTGCTGAACCCATGCGTACTTATTTAAGTACAGTGCAAACTCAAAACCATCAAAAACCTGTTATTCTTATATCTCTTATGTATCTAAAGCTCATGTTTTCCTAAGAAAATTAAACCTAATAATAACTGTTATACGAACACCAGCATTTGGGACGCAGCCGAAGCCTGACTGGACACCGGCCGCAGGATGACAGAGCTATAACCTTTACCTCAACATTTGTCTTTAGTTTCTGACACAAATTGTAATTGGCTCTCGGTCTGATGGATCTTTTCCCCTCAGGCTATGAGCGACACTACGCTGGATTTGTCACTTAATTTTGTTTTATGTCACTTAATGCCCACCTCAGGAGGCCAATATGTGCACAAGGCCAATAAGTGTTAGAGCTAAAGTGCAGGTCATTTATTACGGAGCTGCAGTGTGAGAGGAACAGCACTGGTTCCTTCTTCAGACACCACACTAACACTAACGTACCACTACGGATCTTACAGAAGCTTCCTGTGTGGGTGTTAAAAACCACCACTTTAAAAAAATGTTCATATTCAGCTCACAAGGTATTGTCATTTTACACCACAGTCAAGAAAATCTTTTCCTTTTTACATTGTTGGGATGTAACCATGACAACAAGCATGACTAACACATCAGGGTAGATTTGTTACATTCAGCATGCTGCTAAGCAACAGCAAAAATATTCACTATTTAATATCATTTAGAATGTGATTATGAAAAATAAAACTGCAAAGATTTAACGTTAATGAACAGAAACAGTTTGAACTGTAATTTTTCATTTTCTTTTTAAACAATATTGTACTAATAATTAAATTGCAGTAAGGTTCGGTGAACCTCAGGTATTAGAAAAGTACTAAAAAAAGTTACACATAATATTTTCCTGGAGCGACTTCAGCTGATTACAGCACACATTCACCGTGGCATGGTTTCAACAACCTAATGCACCATCACAACATTTATTTTCATCCAGCACTACATTAACATTTGTCCAAGCTCTTGTATTGATGACAGGAGAGTCAAAACCCTCAGTAAAGTCTTCCCTGACTTTTACTGGGGTTAAGGTCAGGACTCTTTGGTGATTTCACAATGTCATGCTGTGTCATGCAATGTCATGCTGTTTCACAATTCTGGAGTTGTGGAATATGGCTGTGCCATCAGGGAAGAAATTCAAATCATCAGCTGACTTTTTCAGCTTTTTTTTTAAACATGTTGAGAGTTGCTGTTTTAAAATAAATGAAATATGAAGGGTATTTCTCTCTCTACCTTTCTTTCTCTCCCTCAGGTTCCATGCGCACACTTGACAGTGGGATCGGGACGTTCCCGCTTCCTGACTACGCCAACAATGCTGCCGGAAAACTGAACCCTAAACTCCAAAGCTCATCTGTTTCTCACCAAATGGCGATGAAATCTCGAAAAACACGAACCCTAGAGGGAGGACTAGCGTCTTTAGATGAAGTGAACACTTCTGTACTCTACACTTCATCACTAGAGGCCAAGGGAACAAGTGTGCACTTGTCCAGCACCATCCATGAAGGTGAGTAAGGGTGTTTGTCTTGTTTTTTTAAACAGGAAGCTCATATCAGCTTTACTATAACAGTTCCTACAAATCTGAATATCTCCTACAAATTTGATTATTCATGCATATCCATTTGAATATTATCATGCCTTGCTTCATTAATAAGAGACAAATGTGTGCATATATACAATTATATATACAATAAAAATTTTATT
>JAQMYI010000016.1:1522107-1538075 GCA_030014275.1 Clariallabes melas
TAATGATACGTGCTCCTGTGGTGTATATTCATCTTTTGACATGCAAGAATAAAGGTCACTTTTTTTGTCTTTGGTACCTGATGGAGAGGTAGATTGATCTGGCGCAGAAGATTTTTTATGGCTGTCTGGAGCTCAGAAAAGAGCAAGGGAGCGCTGCTGCAGTCTGTTGCCTGATCTGCTCTTTCCACCTCCTCAGGCCCAGACAGACTATTCAGCCATTCCCACTCATCTCTGGGTGGGAAGATAAGGCACACAGTAAAGACACATGCACACACGGAAAAACAGTATTGACATGTTCGTCCCTGCTGAAGCTCCCATTAGAGACTGTGCCACTCTGTGCTCTGATTACATGACGACAGAGTTTCCAGAAGAAAGTGAGCAGTTAAGGAGCCACACCAGTTCCTGATATGCAGAGTTAAGCCTTAGAGAGCGAGGAAAATGCCACCAACCACTAGATACCCCCTTATTTAGTCTGAATGTTCAAAATGTGGGAAAGTTCCATGTGTGCCACACTCAGACTTAACAGGATGCTTTACAGAAATAATGGAAAAGCTGTGTGAATGTGGATGCCTAGAGGGTAACAGACAGTCCATTCTTATAATCTCGAACATGCAAGGCATTTAACAGTGAGAATACTACCACTTGGCATCAAAGAGATGGGAATGTCTGACATTTGAGAAAGAAAGAAAAAAAAATCTCTGCCACTGCTTTTTTTGTTTTCTTGTCTAACCTTTGCGTCTCTTCAGCACAGCTAGAGGCTGATAAGCCACAGATGGTGTAATAAGAAGTGTTTTAGTGTAGCTCCTAATGATAAATATGTTTCTAGAGGCTAAGCTGGTGGAAATACAAAAAAAAATAAGAGAATTTCTTTGCTCCAGAGATTTTCCTCGAGCCGTGAGTGGGCATCATCATGTGTGAGCCTCCCGCTAGCCTCCACGCTCCGGCCCCATAGTAAATTTAGTTTTACTACCACACTGAGCGGCAGGATAATGCTCTCCCTGTCTGGACCTACCTACCGGGGTCAACAGCATGACCTGAGATGAAAATAAATAAATAGCTCCTTTACCGAACAAAAACAAACAGGAGTTTTGTTTTGCTCATAAAAAATGACCACGTCAAGAAGGTATGTGCTCCTGTGGTGAGGGAAGCATACCGCGACAAGCCAGCGCTTTGACATATTTCAATATTTCATCTTTACAGGCACATGTACTCCTCATTTATGCAATGTACCAATGAGGAACCTGTTTGTCTGGTCCTGCGTTATATAGTATATATACAGTACAGCTGGACTTATTCATTAGACGTACACATATCTCTTTTTGCGTGTGCAAGAATATTACACTTATTACATGAGAGGGTCATTTATTTAATCTGGTTACCTGATTATTATTTTTTTATTGTCTGTTCTGTTTGCAAAAATTGGTGCGTATTCAGATTCATGATCTTAATATTGAAAGTTTGCATAGTTGCCATTTCATTACATTATTTTCATATATGGGCATGTTTATATGTTTTAATGGCATCAGTGCATAAAAGTTAAGTACACACAAAATGAATTTAAAAATATCGAAATCACTGATCTGCTCATTCTTTGTAAAGCAATCATTTACAAATTAACGTCACACATTACACACCTGTATATGACTGCACTGGATTCCCAAATATTAATGCGAGAGCTGTCAATCATGTAAACTTTTCATGTTACATCATGTCATTATTTTGTAAGAACGAGGAGAAAATACTGGTCAGGGACATGCAGGCAGCAAAAAATTGACTGGTTTGCACCTGTCTATTTGGATTATGACATGCTAAATATTTCGTTACCGAAAGCAATATTCCATGCTCGCATTTTTGCCCTTGCCAACCCACACAAACAGATGGATGATAAACTAGATTCAGTGATCTGCTATGCATTTATACAGACGAATCTAATTTTTTCCCCGACACCCTTTGGCTGTTCTTCAGCTTCGTATTTGCTACTAGTCACCAAGGGGTTCAGACTACATGATGCATCATTGAGAAAGTTAAACAAGAAGGAAAAAGCAAGTGGACAATTGAAAACTGAGAAAATAATCACAAAAAAAAAGATCAACGTTACTTCTGTATAACATTGATATAGCTGATATAATGGGATAAGTTATATTTACTCTATAGGGCAATTTTACAGACTTGTGTGTGTGTGAAGTACTGTATAGATGAAATTTGGAGTTAACCTGGAGACATTCCAGTTGTCCCGTATCTTGGAATGGCAAAGCATGCTGGGAGTTCGCTGTGGTACCAGGACCTTGATCTGATCCACAGAGCTGCTGAGTTTTAAGTAGCCCAGATACAGGCCTGGAGAAAGACGGTGCTGACTTCTCCGCTGATATGCCAGGATATCCTGTTTACACATTGTTCATATTAGCTCACTCACGCATTTGTAAAAATGTATACCTGTAGTAATTTAAACAAACAAGAAAAAAGGACTAAAGTAGTACCTGTATGGTGATGAGCAGGATATCTAGAGCGTATGGCTCTTCAGGGGTGGACAGAGATTTTCTCTGGCTCTGCAGTTTGGACACCTGCATCCACTTCCCATTGAAAAAGGAGTAGGAGCTGTCCATCTCCCTAACTGTCAGTAGCAGCACATTGCCATGGCGGTCTTTAATAGGCTCGTAGTGAACGCGGCCCAGGTTGTGTGTGCCAAGAAGGTTCTGTGTGGACAGAAAGGAGCACAGCTGTGATTATGAAAGCGTGCACTCTAGCGCTTACGTGCTCAGTGGGTCTAGAATGCTAACAAAAGAAGTGGGTACAACAGTGCAGTAAGAGTCTGCTCTTAAATGTGAGCAGCTTTGGAATAAATAGCTCTAACTGTTCGTGAGCAGCTATAATTGCCTTGTTTCACACAGCCTGTACACACAAACTGCACAGCCGCCTACACGTGCACCAACCGAGAAAAAAAAAAAAGAAATTCTCGCTGTGGCTCTTCAGATTCAATTCAATTACAATGTTGTGAGAGTAGAATTGAATTAGTCTAATTAGATGCTAGAAAGGCTAATTGAGGGCTGGCAGACCTGTAGATGACCAGCAGCAGCCAGCATCTTCTGCCTGGACTGCAGTGTGGACGAGGACGAGGTGGAAATCGCCATGCTCTGCCTGAGCCATCGGACATCCTCCCACATGCACGAAAGCTGCAAAACATATGTACAAAATTTTAATTTTGCTTTGACAGATTTAATGGAGGAATCATATAATTTTGAAAAAAAAAAATCACTAAGCAGAATGGAATAGCCCACATTAATTTGGTTTAACATGATCATTTAAAAATAGGATAAACCTGCTTCGGATATTTTCGGTCATTGTGCAATAATCCATGCTTATTAAAATACCAACAAACATGTTATTACTTAACTAGAGTCATTCTGCCCCTTCCATTACTCAGGCATGGTGGTCAGCTGGAGTGTTTGTCATACCTTGGTAAACCACATAAAATCCTGCATGAGGGAATTGCTGTAGGAGTCCTCCACCTCCACAATGGGTATCTGATCCTCATTAGTCACCAGCAGACTGTCCTTATGATAAAACACTGCGGCTATGTAGATCCCCCTAGAGCCCCGGTGAGAGCACATACACCGCGCATGAGGAATTACCCAGAGTGACAGAAGGCAGTAACACATGTCACCGTAAGGGCTGATTTAAGCCCATAA
Source organism: Clariallabes melas (assembly GCA_030014275.1). NCBI lineage: Eukaryota > Metazoa > Chordata > Actinopteri > Siluriformes > Clariidae > Clariallabes > Clariallabes melas. Next base: position 1,525,794 of record JAQMYI010000016.1, read on the forward strand.
AGTACACTGACCTTTTGAGAGTTTTGACAAATTTAGTGGAGGAATGAAAGAGATGTTTCAGGCTCCTAGAGACAGATTGCTTGCGACTGGGGTTCTGCAGCTTCGATGCGTCTGAAAGGAAAAGGTAAGTAAGGTCGCCGCTCACGTACTCACAGCAGAGACAGAGTGAAAGTCAGATATGCTGCTCCTTTTGAAACCAAAGGCATTTAACTGAACAATAAACAGGAGCACAATAAAGTATGTAAGAAGACGGTTAAATAGGGCGATGTTATGAAGCTGCTTTTGGACCTCATGTGTGCTGACGTTATAAACGATGAAAGCAAACAGTGTCTGGGCGCCGGTGCGAGGACAGCGCAAGGTGTGCGTGTGGTGTTAACTAAAAATGGGCAAAAACAGAGGTGCGTCGTGTGTGACTGCGCCTCAGGGCTGCTGCATTGAGAGGGTCAGGAGGGTCACGCCACAGAAAGATGCATTATCTACAACTTTTGAGTTGCGTATCTCCTGCTTGAAGTGCAGTCCTATCAGCGGTTCTTTCAGTGATGCCTATCTTCAGACGACCCTGTTTTCATGAAATCAAGCGTCACGTAATTGCCCCCCGTGTAAACAGTGCGGCACACTGAACAATTCGGGAGGCTGAGAAGCTGTTTACAGCATGCAAATGGCCATCAGAAAGATCCAGTCACCACAAGACTAATCACGCAAGCTGTAGTCTCGCTGTCTCCATGGGAAGGGGGACGAGGGGGAACTTTCCATTTATATACCGCTATTAGGCTGCATATGGACTACCGTGTAATACAAGCCCCAAAAGAGCTTCATTATGCCGATGATTTCGTCGTAATAATTAATTAAAACAAGGAAACTGACAAGGACATTTATTTTAACAGCTCGATTTATTTGCTTTAACTTTAAGGACAGAACATATACCATCCCGAGACTCCTAAGGTGTGGTAGTTATTCATTTGTGACACTACAGGCTTTATGTCCACCATGTAAAAAAAAGAAAAAAGCTGTAGTGAATTAGCTCAGGGGAAGCTCGCAGTAAGCACGGCTACTTCTGCTGCCACTGAACGTGCTGATAACTCAACCTCTGAATGTGTATTTCCCGCTCTAGAGGTTAACTTACTTTGACAACTGGATTATAAGACATGAGTGCACTGACCTCCTGCGCCGCCAAACTGTCACACCAAATAAATATAGAAATGCTTTTTCGTTTATGAAAATAAAAATTGGATCACGTTTGATTAATGACTTGGCACTCCATCTGTCTGCTGTATGCATGGTGTGTAACCATGAAAAGAGGTGAGCGAAAATGTGTGTGAGCTGAGGGAACTACAGTACCGCTGGTAGCGTTTCTCCATTTATTAAGTCATTTAGTGAAGGTCAGAACAGGCTGCTTTAACATATGTGAACGCTCGCATGCTCATCCATAACTGCCGCAAGACTGCAAGACTTTCCAGGCCGTAGCAGCTTACAGCCGTGGAGGTGTGTGTGTTCATGTATGTGCGTGCGTGCACGCGTGTGTGTGAGTGTATGTGGGTGTCACTGTGTCTCATGTGGAACACAGAGAGCTGTGTTTGCCGCACACACCCCTCGTTCTGTGAGCACCCTCTCAGCTCCACATATACACATCATAAATTAAGATAACCTCCCCTTAAATGAGCAGCATTTTTTTTACCGTGGTTTTTATAGTGGTGGCATTGTACCAGTGCTGATTAATTTTGCAGATTTATTTTCAAACACCATCTCTCCAAAAATAAACTGAGTAAATACAGCAACGTCTTCCAGCATGTGTGGTTGCGAGCACAGAACACACACACTCACACACACACACACACACACACACACACACACATATGAACACGGCTCAGTGAGACAAACAGACGTGAGAGAGTACTATGTCTCGAGCACTCAAAATCAGACAGCTCTAAAAGCTTAATTCTACTTGAAGCGTGAACGTAAGAGGGGGGTTTCTGTCAGACGTAGTGGGAGGCAATTTTCTGTTTTTCTACATTTCAGTGCAAATCCTTAAACATCACGAATCGTGATGGGGGAAAAACACTTACCATAAACAACTCTCAAATAGACTTTTTCTTCTAGAATCAATTATCCAGTATAATGTTGTTTGAGACTGTGGCAGCCATCCCCCCTGAAATCATTGACTCATGTGTTGACTCATAAACAGATGAGTGATGCAGACTTTTTTTTTTTTTTTTTCTCACTCTCCCCCCAGGTCCCCGCCAGTGGCGGCCCACATAGCTGCCTAATGAAGTTGGTGTTTGTGAGCTCTGAGCTACTGTCAGCACAGTGAACAACACTCCTCTATGCCCCTCTCGCCGACTTCTGGATTAGGGAATGGGCGACAGGCCAAAGCTGGCACCGCGCTTCTCACGTATAGACAGCATCCAGCTTTGCTAATCTGGAATGGTGTTTACGCTCTGATTTACAAAGCTACAGTATGCAAGCTCAGCCGCGTAAACGTGCGCAATCCAAAATGGATAAATGTATTAAAAGATTATTTATGTACACAATCTCTTGAACTCTGCTCCTGTCTCTCCCGGCTGGACCACTCGAAACTGAGAGAGCACATTCACACTATTTTGGATGCCTAAAGCACAGAGTGAAAACATTCATTTCATTTCCACACTTTATTTTTCCCGTTTAGTTCATCTAGCAGAAGAAGTGAGGCTTAAAGAGAAACAAGAGGTAGACAGAGAAAGCAGTCCTCGTGACTGAGCGGAGCGAACTTAGAAAAAAAAGGGTGAGAGTATTATGAGGGTTATAAAGAAGAGATGAAAAACACAATAAAAAGAAAAAAGGAACGGCTGAGAGCAACAAAAAATCTGGGTGAAAAACACAGTTGATGAGCATGAGGTCATTTCTGCATTCAGCATCTGAGTTCCTCAAACTAATGTCACTCCTCTTATAGCTGCAGTACAATCAAAGCACAACAAAAAAAAAGATGGGTGTCTGTGCAACTACGATTTTCTGGAGCAGCGTGGGAGAGCAGGCATTGTAAAGCAAACTGCAGCCTGCACTAGCTTATTTTCTCTTTAATGCAAAAAAAAAAAAAAAACATACAGTAAAAAATACTCAACATTGGAATGGAGAACCAAAGAACTTATGAAACAATGCAAACTAACAGTAATAAGCATCTAATTTAGGTCTTAATAGTAAAACACACATTTCAAAACGGCAAAACTATTTGAGTAAATTTGAATGGTTTTAATATAACATGACACAAAGTACATCTGTACTTTATACAGACTTTATATCCTTTATAGATTCCTGGGACCAACATGTCAGTGAGTCTATCAATACATTCCTTATTATACTCATCTTATGCTAAATAAATAACTGTATATAAGATGAGAATTCATGAGGTTAACTAGATTTTAATGTGACTAGTTAATGTGGCGATGCGGTGGCTTAGCGGTTAGCACTGTCGCCTTGCACTTCCAGGGTTTAATTCCTGCCTTGGGCCTGGTGTGCATAGAGTTTGCATGTTCTCCCCATGCTTGGTGGGTTGCCCTGGTTGCTCCTGTTTCCTCCCACAGTCCAAAGACATGCAGATTAGGCTAATTGGTTTTCCCAAATTGCCCCTAGTGTGTGAATGTGCATGTGAATATTGACTAGAGGTCTTACCACAGTGGTACAAGAAGGGAATAAATAAAGAAGGGAATAAATACTGTACAATGGTCACCATTGGCCTTCATGGTCCCTAGTTGGACTGCAGAGGTTCCTAGATAGATGGCTGGAAATTGCCTGTAGTGTGTGAATGAGCGTGTGACTGTGTGTGTGCCCTGTGATGGATTGGCACCCCATCCAGGGTGTACCCCGCCTTATTCCCTAAGTCTCCTAGGATAGGCTCCAGGCCTCCCTCCTCGACCCTGTATACATGTTAAAGCGGAATAGTTGATGAGTGGGTGAGTAGCTATGTTTACATGCACATTTTATTAATTCCAATGAAAGATCTTACCTTAGATGTTTACATTGATGCTGATCCAATCCAAGGTGCGTGTACATGTACAAATCAACTTAGATTATGTCTAAGTTATATCTATGTTGCTAGATACACTTTAGTTCTGACTGCTGTGAAGCTTTTGATAAGCTGGAAAACAGAAGAAGTATGTTCCTACAACTTTGATGTTAGGCTTCCTATCTTTTCGCTTTCAGCATTATGATTGGTTGCAAGAATGCAGTCTTATCTATAATAGGTTAGATGCTTTATCACATATAAAATGGTGAGCCAGATTGTCCCCCTTCCTCAAACGCCTATAAAATTCTGGGATAGGGATGTTCTCACGGAGTGTAGCGATCAAGAATGGAAGAAAACTTGTCACAACGCCCAATGTTATTTTAAAAATCATATTTAAAAAAATCTATTTATTTCAACAAGACAGAAATGATCCATTGTGTTTCCATTGCTGATATTTACAGATCGAACAGATTATGAAAGGTTTACACAGTTCTGAATAGAAAATTCGTTCCGTTCAAGCCGGATCAGGTCAAACTGTTCTGATTATGGGGTTTACATGATGCATTTTTATTCTGATTTGGTTATTATTTCCATTATTACTAAAGATTAAGATCCATGTAAAAGCACCTACTCATAAATATAATGGTTTAATATTTAAATATCACGGAATTCTTGTACTTAGTATGAGCATCACTAAAAATGTAAGTTTAATTTATTTTAGGCAGCAATGCTTTTGTTTTTCTCATATACTCAAACTCAAAAGGTTTATATAATGTTGTAGGAAGAAAAAAAAAACATTAATTCTTGACGATAATGTATGTGAAACTAAAGCACACACGAAGACCACACAGAAAGAGCTACTCCTAGTTCAAACCTCAGACAAACACAAAACAGCAATCAATACCAGCAATTATGACAAACAAACAAATGGTCATGTACCACAGAAGACACAATGCAGAGTGATTGTTTGAGTCATTGAGCGGGAAAGAGACAGAATAAGGTATTATGATTCTGAAGAGCAGTGTGTGTGTGTGTGTGTGTGTGTGTCAGGATCTCACCTGATTTGGAAGGCAGTTGAAGATCTTCTCTCTGCACTTGTGTGATGACAGAACTTTCCATCTAATAAAATCCAGTTTCTCAATCTCACTTTCATTAAACACACAGGAATATAAAACATTCAAAACACAGAGACGGACAGCCACACACACACACGCCTTTTTTCCCCTGTCGAGATCAACTCCCCGACGGCGCAGATCCTCCGCGTCAAACGTGTGAGATCCTCAGCGTCACCTTAAAGATCAAAGAGTGAGAAGCAGAATCCGCTCAGTCCGGGTCCAACATGGAGAACCCGCGCGAGGAGAGGAAAAAAAAAACAAAACAAAAAAAACAAAACAAGCCAGAGGAAAGGAAATGGGAGACGGTTTCAAGCCCCCCCCTGGTCTGTTCTCCTGCGCGCGCGCGCAAACTCTCGCGCACCGCACACACGGAAATAACACACGGTTACTGCACGGTGTTTAATGTTTAATCGCATTTATTATTACACACAGCAGCACGGAGAGGAGAGGGGTGTTAGGGGCGCCTGACGATTACAAAGGGGCAGTTTGGTATCATCACATGGACGGAATCAACAGAGAATCGAATGCCCCTGCGCGTCTGCTCGCAGTTTTACAGTAAAATCAGTTTTAAATGTTTAATGAATCTTCGTATTCCTAACTAGTATTAATCTTCTATATAAATTTTTTAAAAAGGTATTGTCTGTGCATTGGTAAGAGCTTGTTTTTTTTTTTTTTTATCTTTAATACATTGAAGGACCAGAAACCAGTCTCAGAAAAAATAGTCTATATGCCTTCTGTCTGTATGTCTGTCCAACCAGAAGATTACACCACAGCATCTCGCCAAACTGTCTGGACAGAATTGAATGAATCTTTGGCAGTACAGTACCTGGATATCTGTCCAAAGTTTAACTTGCAACATAAGTGAAAATACTAAAACCGCAAGTTTTGACAGCATACTGCGCATGCGTCAGACTGTAGGCGCGTCTTAAATCGACCGCTGGACAGAATGTAGACCCCCTTAAAATCCAGAGCATTTTAACCAAATTTTGTTTTCCTTTATAAACATATACAGGATTATAGAGTTATCTATGCAGTATAGAGTGACATATCCTTTTTTTTTTTCCAGCACAAAATAAGCAATATGATGAACTGAATTTTAGTTAATTTTAACCAACTATAAAAACATGACTGAGCAAAAAATTAGAAAAACGGGTTACATAAGCAAAGAAATAGCACAGATACACACGATCATATGTTTTATTGCTGTTTTCCGTTGTTTCTATAATCAAAAAATAATAATGTGCTTTTTTGAGAGTTCTACATTTTTGTGATGTCATTCCCATATTCTGGTAGTGGTAAAATTTACATGTAATAAAAGTAATAATAACTTTCGTTCAACCTGAAATATCCGAAAACCCAAATACACATTTTGATGTCTATGTTTTAATGAAACGTAGGCATTAATATTTTACCCGCTGAAATAACTGCTGAAGTGGTAAGTGAATTTTAACGCACTGGAGTCGTTTTTAAGACAAAACTTAGTCTTTATCCAATCTAATTTTTACATTTCTCATCTTTACCGATTACTGAACTGGGAGTGTATTTGGCTGACGACGAAAGAAGTACAACTTGGCGCAAACAAGGCATAAGAAATAGTGATGGGTCGTTCATGAACGATTTTTTCATTTTGAATGAATCTTAAGTGTGACTCGTGAAGAACGAGTCATCTCGGGGAATGATTCATTCAGTCGCTCATGTGGCATATCACAGGTTCTCTACAGGAATTAGTTCATCTGTTTCGAGTCTTCAGGTTTCCCAACTCATTCGTTCATCACGTGACAGCCTCATAAGCTTAACTTACGCAGTCTGAGCCGGAAAGAGAATTGATTCGTTCATCTCTTGAGTTTTTTCCCTTCACTGTCTTTGTCTATCAAACAAACCATATAATAAAATAATCCAAGCCTACAATTACAAAGTACTTATAGTTTGTCAATTTTGAGTTTGCTGGTATAATTGTTTTTCCTTGGCAGAGGTGTGTGCTAATCGTAGAATAAAGACCCAGATGTAATGAATTTATCTTTTTTTTTATTTTATTTTTTTATAACATTACATTTTTATCTTGTTTGTTGTATGATCAACGTTTGTATAAGTATAGATGTTAGGGAAGTAACACGTAACTGTTTACATTTTGCTAAAATTAACGAAATGACTCGAAAAAGATTAATTCATTTTGTTAAACAAGACTCAAAGGTCTGAGTCCAATCACTAGTAAGATACTAAACCTTACAAAATTGTATTTCTTTGTATTAATAAGTTAGGCAGAACGTTCTGCTGGGCAAAAAGACAGACAGACATGTACTTGGGTGAAATAATAATATCACAGATTACATCAAAGCTGATCAGCTTCATTTTTTGCCTTAACCTTTTAACTGCTTTTACAAACTCTTCAACCAGCAAATGCTGGTACTTAGGCCAGTTAATACTAATATCAACACAAGAACCCATTCCCAAATATAGAATCAGAACACCAACCCAATCAACATCAATTCTAGTATCAGAACAGGAGCCCTCATTTAACAATTCTGGAATTAAAAAGTAATTTTTGCTGAAATAAATAAACTGATCCACTCTACTCTAAAAAAAAAAAAACAAAGAAACAAACGTAAATCTCATAACAGACGCGCGCTCACATTTTGACAGCTGCTAGTTGTTACAGCTAACTGCTAAACTAAACTCTACAAGCGGTCTGTCTACAATTAAATAACAGCCACTTGTTTTATTTCACTTTCGTCAACAATTTTTCAGAAATTCGACTGTAATGATGATATTTAACAGTAGAAATTATTATTATTATTATTATCATTAAAACAATAAGCTAGCTCATCCTGCTTAGCTTGTCTAAACTAATAGCAAATTAGGCTAAAAATTAAAAAACCGGCACATGGGAACAGCAGGACAGATCCTGCACCCTGATCAGAAACACTGCAGCACTAAACACTGTTTAAACTTGATTATAAAGGAGTCTATTTTATTTTATTGTATTTTTTCCGCGGGAGGCTGCTGGGCTAACGCAGCGGGCGGCTTGAAACCGTCCTGTGGCGGCGGATTTGGGAGCCGCGCATTCCAGCTGAATTATAACAAAATAAAATCACAACGAAAATATTTTTAATCATAAAAACATAAAATTACAATCAGAAAGCGGCTTAAAATCTTTGTAATGAATTACACGCGGTTTAGAGGATATGTGCTTTTCTTTCACCAATGCATTATTATTTAATTGTTAATAATACGCAAATTTTTATTCTAGAGATGTTTTATTATAATTTATGACATATTCATTTGTTTTTGATTGTGTGCAGATTATTTAAAAAAATGTCTAACACTAAAAATGTAACAAATATAATTTACAACGGGTAATATTGCTCTAAAATATATGAATGTATAATATTGTAAATACATACCAAAAAGTGTTTATATGAGCTGTTTAGATGGTTTACATTTCTGGATCAATGAGAAAAATCCAGACTGACGGAAACTGTAGGTAATATTTATATCACTATTTAAGTGAATATTAATGTAGAGTAAACGAGAGGCTTCATCTGATGCTTTTCGAATTTATACTTCACTTTAAAAATATGTTTGTTTATATAGCCATTTCGATTTACAGTTTGATTTCCGTTTCAGCTAAAAAATTATATAATTCTCCTTTTCTGTAAAACGTATTACATTTATTTGGGTGAAATTGCTGCTGATTTTTACTCTGCAGCCAGCAGGGGGAGCAAAACACATTTCTTTTTCTTTCTTTTTTCTTTTTTTTTAGCTGAAGAGCACCTCATTCGATAAAAGTCCCTATTTAAATACTAAACACGAAACAAATCAAAATCCTATCCTTTAAAAATAGCTAACGTTACACACTCACATGTACATGCTGTAAGATTTCTTCAATTTCTTTTCCTGTAGTGGAAACTGCTAAAGGTTTGACACAGAGCGTTCTCACGCCACTCTCTGTGGACCTCGTGGGAGGACTGGAGCCTATTCAAGGAGACTGTACAAGGGCACGAGGCGGTGTACACCCTAAACAGGGTGACTATCCATCACAGGGTGCACACACACACACACACACATTCTTTCATATACTATGGACACACCAATTATTTGAGAACACCAATTAGCCTAATTTGCATGTCTTTGGACTGTGGGAGGAAGCCCATCAAGCACGGAGAGAACATGCAAACTCCATTCACACAGACCCCGAGGCAGGAATCGAACACTGGAAGTGCAAGGCGACAGTGATAACCAATAAGCCACCGTGCCGCCCGGCACTGTGGGATTCAAATAAGTTTTTGCTTGGAACCAAAGAACCCTCACCTCCCACACAGAATCTTTCTAGAAGTGCAGTGCTGAGGTTTTTCAGATCCACGTTGAAGGAAACAGCTTGATGTGGTTTGTGTGGTGGTAACTGGTCGTGATAAAACTTCTATTAAACAAGAACATGTACAGTACTAAAGTCAGAAAGTTATATCAGTCTGTTCTCTGACTTAAACATGAGTTTCATTCATCTTCTATACCGCTTTATCCTATGATCAGGGTCGTGGGGGGCCTGGAGCCTATCCCAGGAGGCTTCGGGCACAAGGCTAAACATGAGTTTGATCTGTTTAATTAATTAATATCTGGGATTAATTAATATGTCTATATTATTATATAATTAATGTGTGTATGTGTGTGTGCCCTGCGATGGATTGGCACCCTGTCCAGGGTGTACCCTGCCTCGTGCCCTAAGTCTCCTGGGATAGGCTCCAGGTCCCCGCGACCCTAAATACAGGATAAAGCGGTATAGAAGATGAATGAATGAATGAATATTATATAATTCCATTATTACACAGGTTTTACTGCCAGATTAATGATTTAGTTTTACCTGTTTTTTTATTTGAACAAATGATTATAATATATAACTATTGAATACATAACTCTGTATTTATTTTTTTTTAAAAAAGAAAAAAAGATAGAATGACCCCCTGGAATTCAAACACCCTAGGTCTAAGGTGTTTGGTCAGGATGTCAGACAGAGGATGCAGTGATTAGATTCATAATGTCTGATTAGGTGTCATAGGTCTCTCTCTCTCTCTCTCTCTCTCTCTGCACTAAACACATTGCTGTGGTGATTTGATGAGGTCATTTTGTCCATTCACCCTTTAAAAAATCTTAAACTCTTGGTGTAAACAAGGTTTCTGTTTATTTCTCAGGCTTGTGTCTTACACACTGACACACACATGCACACACACACACACAGAGACACACACACACACACTAAGAGAGATTATAATGATTGTATTCCGAATATTTATAAGAGCATTCTGAGGAACCCAGATCTCAGATTGTCTGCTGATGTTGCTGTGGCAGATCAGACCATCTCCAGAGACGTCTTACGGAGCTGTTGTGATGATGGAGGTGATAGTGATGATGGAAGTGAGGATGATGGTGGTGGTGGTGGTGACGACGACGATGATGATCATGGAGGTGATGATGCTTATGATGATGAGAATGAGGATGATGGTAATGATGATATTGCTGATGGTGGGTATGGTGATGATGATGATGAGGTTGATGAAAAGACAGCAGAGGGGCGTGTCCTTGCTCCTCACACATGATTGGCGTATGGCTCATCGCTCTGCTCCTTCTTGCTCTTAATACGTTCTGCATCGACCGAGGCATACAGATCTGACAGACCAGAGCAGGAGTCCTTATCCTCTGAGATCTTCTCCTCTGGTTCCTCACAGATCATTAGAACATCTGAGTACTGGATCTGACTAAGAGGAGATGCACGGCCAGGTGTTGAAGGCTTAGGAGCTTTCAGGCTCAGGTTAGCATAGCAGTCTCGAGCAGAGAAGTGCTGCTAACAACACACACACACACACAAACACCACCATCACTTTAAAACACGTAAACAATCATTACAGGTAAATAACACACTGATGCACCCTTACACTACACACTTCCTAATGCATACTACTACACTTAAAGTGTGTCACAGACGCCACACTTTACAAACTCAGGTAGTGCACACTCTGCCTTAAGTATACACTACACTATAACTTGGGTTCTGTTACGCACATAGCTCAGTGTGCAAGTGTTTACTAAACCAGTCTGAGCTGAACACAGGAGGGAGAGCACACTACTGAGGAGGTGAGGAAGTAACAGGGAACATTCTCTGTTATGCATGAGCTGTACTACTAATCACATACAAACCTTCTAGAGTTAGGAATAGTGTTTAGTTTGTTTACTTAGTATTTGCTTTGAGCAAGTAATTATTTAGTATTTAGGTAAGTATTTAATATATCAATGAGTATCTAGCAAGTAATTGAGTACTTACTATGTGAGAAAGTTATTGGTAGTAAGCATCTACTGTACTAGTAGTAGCATCTGAAGGAGCATCTAGTAGGTGAGTGAGTATTATTTTGAAAGTGAGTATTTAGCAAACAAGTGTGTGGTTCATAGCTTTTTAGTATTTAGTAGGTAATTTAGTGTTTGGTAAGTGAGTAAGTATTTAGTATGTAATCATGAATTTGGTATGTGAGTGAGGATGTGCGAAAGTGCTTAGGGGATCGGTGAATATCCAGTATGTAGGTGAGTATTTAGCCTGTAAGCAAGTATTAGGTAGGTGAGTAAGAATTTTGTAACAGAGCAAATATTTAGCTTGTAAGTATTTAACGGATAAGTGAGTTTGTATTTAAAAAAAAAAAAAGGTAAATAAATGTTTAGCTTGTAAGTAAGTATTAAGTATGTGAGTGAATACTCATTGTGAAAGTGAATATTTTAGTATGTGAGCAAGAACTTAGTCAGTGAGTGCGTATTTAATACAGATAAACATTGGATTCGAGCATAATTCATTCCGGAACCGTGCTTGTATATCCAAATAAGCATATATCAAAGCGAATTTCCCCATAAGAAATTATTGAAACTCTGATGATTTGTTCCACAAATATTCATATAATAAAATAATTAAATAATTAATACAAAATATGAAGTAAAAATAAAACAAATTAACCTGCACTTTACCTTTAAAAAGAATCCCGGCAGAGCAGTGTTTCTGTTAGTGTGTGGGTTTGTGCACGTGTGTGTGTGAAGCTGAAGTAAGACGAGAGGAGGGAGGGGGCTACAGTGTAGAACGAATCCCTCCCTCCCTCCTCTCGTCCTACACACTAGACCCCTCCCTTCTCTCGTCTTACATCAGCGTCCCACCCACGCAGTAGC
>JAQMYI010000016.1:1630871-1648567 GCA_030014275.1 Clariallabes melas
AATGTGGGAGCCCCCTAGTGACGGGGAGGAATTGGCCACGACTAAATTAGGGGAGAAAAATTGGAAAAATCCAAAAACATTATTTAAAAAAAATGAAGATTTAAAATAAAACACTTATAGAAAATAAACAAACACTATAGAGCAATAAAAAATAGAATAATTGAAATGTGAAACTTTTTTGTGTCCTTCAATCATAACACTGATCAACACACGAGATAATGATAAATGACGAATATCACATTGTTTAAATGCTGTTGCCTCGTGTTCTTACTGTAAAAAAAAAAAATAATAAATTTTCCAGAAATATTTTATGGGGATTTTGAACCTAATTATAACATTGAAAATATAAATGACTTCTTGCCATCCACCTGCAGTACCCTTACTGACCACTGGGGTCACACTTTGGGAAACACTGGCATAGGGTCATAAAAGGTAATAATGTAATTATGATGCACACACAGCTCTGTGCCTTTGTTTTGTTTTTTTTGTTTTTTTATAAAGAAGTGTTTGGATGGGGCAGATGATCTGTTCTTTTTGTGTTTAATTAACCAGAAATGTTCTCAGCAACACAATACTGACTCATGGAAATTAACTTGGGTTTGGTCTGGTTCCTGTAGTGGGAACACACTCACACACACACACACACTGGCTTTTGCTGCTTTATAAAAAATTTTTTAAAAACATTTTAGATTTTTTTTTATTTGTTCGTTTGTTTCTAAATGTATTTCAAGTCGTCAAAGCCAGAGAGAGTGTATGTGTGTTTGCAGATTTCAGCCTCGCTTTGTTTCTGCAACAAAAACTCGAAAACCTGCTGATGTCCACATTACTCTGTGTGTGTGTGTGTGAGAGAGAGAGATTCTTTTCCCCTCCACAAACTTTGGGAGTGTTTACATCCTGGACATCAGCTCTGTTGAACTTAATTACATTCCTCAGTAAGGCGGTGTGTGTGTGTGTGTGTGTACCCACCAAGTTAAAAAAAAGTGAGATTATAAATGAGTGAGCGGAATGGAAAAACACAGGAGAATCTCAAAACATCAGTCGTGATGATTAGCTGCTGGACTTCATCTCCAACAGCAGGTGTGTGTGTTGAAATAGCATTCAATTTAAAGAAGAGTAATGTGTTAGAATTATTAGTTCATTAATGGTTAACTAGAATCTTTATGTGTTTATTATTTCTAAAAGTGTGTGTTGAGTTTATGGTCAGATCTAGATCCAGTTAGGTAAAGGATGCATTATTATTAGTGCACATTTATATAAAAACTCATTTGTTTTGTGCTTGTACACTGTGTAATATTATTGTGTAATAGCATGTTACCTTAAGTTCTTTTAAAATAAATACATGCATGTAAATTTTAATGTCTGATCAGGTTGAGTGGAACTCATGGAGCTGTGGGAGAGAGCAATCGGGCGCTTCACTCCGTCTGATAAATACAAAACTTTACCTGGACAGATCTCATCTTTACTCTCACACACGTACGTAACATTTTTTTGATCGTTTTTAATGACTCGTAATTTCTTTTTTGGTGTAGAAACATTTTAATCATGTTAAAATATTGCATACAATTAATGTTAAAACAGGTTCATCTGAAAATTTAAAACAGAAATTTGTTATATTGTTAATAAGCTACTGCAAAGAACTGGAATGTTCTTAAAGGGCCGGGTTGGGAAAACAGCTCAGGGAGGAAACTTTATAGAAGCCAATAAATAAACTGAGATATCCATTCAGAGCCATGATGAAAAAAAAAAAAATCCAGGATTATGAATGAATCTAAAAAGTGATTATGTTCCAATCCTCACTAGATTAGCTCTCTTCTCGTTTTTCTTTTTAGATACCACAGAAGCATGGGAGAACCCACCAGCCAGACAACAGCAGGAACCAGACCAGTAAAGAACAGAATAAACTGGACTCCGGAGGGTGGACTGGTTCCTAAGTACACTGGTAATGAGATGCACAAGCAGAGAGCGCTGATGGAGAGACAGAGGGAAAGAAGAGAACAGGAGATGATGATGATGCAGAGAGGGGATTTGAGAATTCACTGGCAACCTGCTATTGCACATTACAGACGAAAGAAGGATAAAGTTGGTTTCGGTACTAACAGTTATAGTGACCTGGAGGAATGGGCGAGAAATCATTCTCATCTCAGGAGGAGACGCCTTCAGGGGGAGATGTGGAGAGAAATCCAGGATGCCCTGAAAATGGAGAGGATATCAGGTTCCTTCAGTGCAGAATCTACTCAGAAATCTGGTGTAAATATATCAGAAAACCTTCCCGTGTCTCACCAGCCTCCTCCTTACACCTCTGTAAGACATGATACTTTTGGGAAAATGTTTAACAAGCAACATGAGAGCAAGTTCCTCAGTTCTTCTCGGAGTCCACCTCCAAAGTACACACCACCTCCACCGTATACCTCTCGACCCAATGGGAAGAACCTAACAGGAAGGCTGGAACCAGAGAGATCTTTCCAGAACTTCAGTATGGAGTACAGATTTGGAAGCAGACCAAATAGGAGACAAACAGAGCATAGGTCTGTCACATTCTCAGACGGAAGACATCGTATAAAATGTTCATCAGGCAATGGGACACAAAGAAGGACAATTCCAGGTACTGAAACAACCCAACATCAAGAGGAGCATTGGCCCTTTGGTCACCATGAGGTAAAGAACCAACAACAGGTTTTTCCACCACAATCAGCAGGACATCATCAAAATTACCAGACATCTTATTCCTATAAAACGCTTAACAAACCCAAGAGAAGAAGGAGTGGAGGAACAGTTTTCTGTTTGGTCACTCACATGGGAGAGCTCACAAGCTCTCCTAATGATGAAGAACCTCAGTGCCAATCACTTCCTCATTTAAAAGCCTCAATCTTTAGAGAAACTCAGAAACAAGCCCAGCTGGCTAATGAAGCTAGTTCATGTCAATCATTAAACTCTTTTAGCTTAGACTGTATACTGGAAGAACCCAAAGAGGAACATAAAAACATAAGTGACCAAAATGAAAGACTTTTCAAACATAAGGAGGAACTGAGAATCGACCAAGAGGAAGCGAGAAAGATGATTATTGAGAAAAGTGGAGATTGTGCAGATTCTATCAAAGACAGCAACAAAATAATTCCTGCCGCACCTTCCAAATCCACAACATCAGTGGAACCACATTATCCAACTACACTGAAGTTTCCTGTATGGAGGGAACCCAAATCACACAACAGCTCTAACGGTTTTCTGAAGAAAACAAGGAATCCAATCAGAAGTATTAGCGGTGAAGGTCACTATGAAAGAAATAACACAATGACACGTGAGAACACAGGCCTTGTGATCATCGATGCAACCTGTGTGGTCATCAAGGTTGAATTCATCATTCCTCCTGAAAAGAAACGTGTCCAGTATGTGTGCTCAGGTCCAACTGATTCATCTGAACAGAACTCTGGTTCTAACCCTGACCACAGAACCACTGACCAGGCCACAGGGAAGTGTCCTGTGCAGAAGGTTAGTAACCAGACAAACCACACATTCAGCCAAGTCCAGTCTAAAGCTAAGACATTAACGGAAAGGGCAGAAAGAATTCTGGGAATTGTGCTTCAGAATTCTGTTAGCAAAGCACTGAAAGAAACCACTGAGTTGGAAAACAGCATCCAAAAGGTGCATTCAGAGGAATCTAATGGAGCTGAAACAGAGTACGAGACTCATCAAATCCCACAAACTGAGGAAGATCCTCCACAGTCAACAAAAGGACCTAAAGCCATGCCTGAAATTTCTGAGGTGACTCACAAAGATGCCGTGGACCTTCATACTGGATTTAAGATCATGGCAATGAAGACTGCTGGACAGGAAAGGTCAGTAGACAGGAAGTTTATGATTGAGGAAAATAACCCAACAGCTTTCAAGAACATTGTTGTGGAACAGGTAAAGAACAGCTCTGAAGGCAGTCCCACAGGTGAGACTGATGATCTGCAGAATCTCACTCAAACCATCCTAAGAAACACCACTAAGACTTCCTGTCAGGAATGCAACAGAAGAGAAGACAACCTCTCACATGAAATAGATGAGAAACAAGATCACAACCAAATACCTCTTGGTAGATGTAATGAAAATGCCAATAAAATGTTTAGTTTAGAAGATGCACTCACTGAGGGAAACTCCTCTGATATAAGAGGAGAAAACTTCCATGATCCCCAACCTGAAACAGGTGAGCTAGCGTATGGGCATCCAGAGGAGAACCCACCAGTCATACTTCATAACCTACAAAGAACAAGTGAGCTGTTCAGCATAGATCACCATCGGGAGAACCTGTTACATCTGCAGAATATTTGCCTAAACCTCCTGAACACATCTGAAAGACTTCACCAAGAAAGCAGTCCCAATCAGAACCTCTTATATTCAACAGATCCTCAAGTTTGTCCACCTTCTCTAGGACACTGTGGGGAAAACACAAATGAGTTGTTTTCTCATGAAAAACATCTATCAGATATCTGGCCAAACCTCCTCACTAGCTCTGTGCTCAACATTAGTGAGACAATGGTCGAAGATCTCCTGGGAGAGGGAATTCCTTCACATGCAAAACATTATGCAAATACTTTTCACCAAACTCTCCCTGGAAACAAGATGGAAAACACAAGCAAGTCATGTGACCTTGAGGAAGCTCTTACTGAAGGGAACGTCTCGATTTGTGTGAACAATCTATATCCTTCCTTCTCTGGAGTGTTGTGTGATGAGGATGGTGTGGAGAACCTCAGCTCAGAGCTCATTGGTGAACATGTGGTTTATTGTCATAATAAAGGCAATTTGCTTGAAACCACTGACACGAAGAGTTCCACCCTAACCCCACTTAGGAATATTGAGGAACATGCTGAGTCATCTGATCAAGAAGCTAGTTCAGAAGAAGACATTATTTTAGATGAGCTACAGAATCTCTGTCCAATCCTGTGCACTGGTTCTATTGAAGAGTCACTGGAGCGAGAAGATAATGAAGGTATAGCATCTCCATCTCATGATCTTCACATACCAAGTGCAGAAGGATTAACTCCTAGTTTGTTATCCTCTTCACACTCTTCTCATCTTCCTGACAGTTTACTAGATGAGGTCACTAGTGTTAATGCTCAGGTGTGTTCTCCAGAACAAGATCACCTTAGAGTTAAAGAGCGTTCACAGTCACTGTGGGACGCAGTGAGCCGTATTCGCAAACACACCGCTCCTGATTCTGAATCCGAGGATGAAGACGGTGAAATCTCAAAACCAGTGAAGAATCCTGAAGATTATTTGTGTAGTTTATATACGATTAAAAAAGAGGAGTCTGGGCGGGAGGGAAGGTCAGATCATGCCAGGAGGAACATCAGTGATGTGGTTAAAGCTCTATCAGAAGAAGAGAAGAGACATGTAGGTGAAAGAAAAAATTATGATGATTATGATGATGACGACGATGACTCAGTATCGAGCAGCAGTCTGGACAGTCAGGACACGGTTATCGAAGGTGACGGCAAGAAGAACATTCTGGAAAGCGATGGAGAAGAGAAGAACCAGAAATCTGATATATTCAGTGTAAATGAGAAATAAATTTTACATGGTAGTTTAATGGGAAAAAATTACATATGCTTCAGAAAACTTGTATGTGTGTGTATCTATATAAATAAAAGAAAGGTTTTGTCTGTACTTTCAATGATCTCTTAATATTTCATACATTAAAGGACACGAAACCAGAAAAAAGTCTGTTTGTGGCCTGTCTGTGTGTAATATGTCACATCATCACACAAAACTGGCTGGACAGAATTTAATGAACCTTTGCCAGTCCTCCGGTATTTGCCTGAAGGTAAACCTGCACCATAAATGAAATCAAAATGTTGAGTCAAAGCGATATTATGAAAACGTTATGTGCTGGATTTAATCATCTATTTTAAAATAACCTACTAATCAGCTACTTGCTCAATTTTAACAAACTCCTGCACCAATAGATATTAATTAAAGAAGATTAACTAAATATTTTTTTTTACTTGTATTAGTTCATATTTTCATCTACTTTTTTTGATTTCGATTTTCTGATTAACTCTCCGATTACCGAACAGGGAGTGTATTTGGCTAATGATGATGTACGACCTAGGATAAACAAGGTGTAAGATACCTTGCAAACTTTTATTTCTTTTAAGCAAAGTTTAAGCAGAGAGTCCCGCTGTACAGAAAGACAAGCAGATGTGTATGTGGGCTTCAACCTGAAATAATATCACTGATTAAAGCTCATCAGCTTGTTTTTTTTTTTTAGCTTTTAACTAGTGTTGCAATGTTGTATTTTTGTGTGTCATGTGGATTTCACTTATTCTGAGTAAAATTATTATTATTTTTTATTTTATTTTATTTTTTTATTTGCAGGTATACGTAACTTCAACATTACAATATAATAATGGATGACATTATAACATCAGACACAATAAAGAAATAAACATTAAGCAATAAATAAATAAACTATTAAATAAAAGTAAAGTAAAAAAATAAAAATAATACAAACAATGTATAGACTAAACGAGTACAAATGTAAAAAGAAGATTTATGTGATATTCATCAAATCGTTGTACAATTTTACAAGTTTGGCACTTTTTTTGTTATTAATATTTTTGAGCGTAGTCATTATGTATTTGAAATCACAGAGAAAATGATATAATTTTGGGAATATTAATGAAAATGTACATTTATGAATGTAATATTTTCCCAGTAAAATAAAAACATTTCCTATATATTCAATGTTGGAATTACAATGAGAAAAGTAACAAATTATATCGCACAAAGTAAACTCAATATGTGCATTAGATTTCGAAGAAAAGAAGAGTAAAATTACTTTAAAAGAGGTTATGAGGTATTAGGGGACGCGTTTCACACAAAAGTTTATTATTATTATTATTATTATTATTATTTACACTATATGTTTAAAATATATGCAGAATAAATATATAATAAATAATAATAAAATAAAATCATATTTAATCTCGTGTCTTTGAGAAAATACCCGGATGTACCCGCGTGTTCTGATTTGGCCGTTTAACCGTCAAATTAATATAACTAAGATTTAATTAAGATTTGAAAAAGAAAATCATAAAATAAACCTAAAAAAATATATATATATACACAAACATTTCACATGAGAACATATTAATCTTTATTAATATAACCTCAGCTTCCACTTCTGTTGCGGCTTTTATTCTAAAATTATGAAAAGAACCTACTTCCGGCGGATATGACGTCACGCGAGTCGCGCTCTGTCCAGAACGCTGTCACCTTCCTTGTTTAAGTGTCTCTGTGTGAGTGTGTGTGTGCGCGTGAGTGTGTGTGTGTGTGTGTGAGTGAATGTGGTCTGTTAAAGGTTACAGTATCCGGATAAATGATCAGAGCTCGTGCTCACGCGTAATTTAGGTAAGTGTGTGTGTTACTCACATTAAATCAGCATAAGTAAGTTTTTCCCGACTCTAACCTGCTTATCTTCAGCTCGACTCTGTGCACTAACACGTCTGTATACACAGTTCTTCATGTTGGATATGGGAGGGGTGCTAATATTTTTGCTAAGATGTGTGTGTGATGAGAGCAGAGATTGTGAGACACCTGGCTGAAGGTGATTTTTTTTCCTCCAACAGAAGGACCTCAGGTGTTTTATTAATGTTACACCTCAGCAGCTAACCAAGAATTACAATGAATTAATGACCTGTTTGTTTATTTGTTTTTATCCGGTTATACAGTAATTACATTTACGGGTATTGGTGTGTTTCCCATTCTCTAGCTGCACAGCGCTGACACTGGAGACTCCTTACACTGATGTATTACACACACACACAATTGAGTACACACTGGACGCGTCCCTGTGCATGAGTCGTTTCTATGGAAACCATAATGTATCAGCAATAATGCCATGTTACTGTACACGTGTGCACTAATCAAGTCCCAAGCTCGAATAAAATGGGAGGGTTGCGTCAGGAAGGGCATCCGGCGTAAAACCAAGCCTTGCCAAGCTGGATGGTCCGCTGTGGCGGCTCCTTGCTGGGAGCAGCTGAAAGACCAACAACAACAAAGTGCTGTCACAAATAAAACCTTACAGTTAATATAACTGTTTAATAATAGATAACGAAGGGTGTGTGTGGGCGTGTTGTACTCGGAGGAAGCTTGAGGGATTTACAGTAAATTCAGTGTTTTGTGTGTGTGGAGTCTTTGCTCATGTACAGACTAGTCAGTGTGTGTTGGGGGACTACTGGGTGTGTGTGTGTATATTTAAATATATATATATATAGATAGATAGATAGATAGATAAATATATACACACACACACATACATATACACAGTGGGTACGGAAAGTATTCAGACCCCCTTAAATTTTTCACTCTGTTATATTGCAGCCATTTGCTAAAATCATTTAAGTAAATTTTTTTCCCTCATTAATGTACACACAGCACCCCATATTGACAGAAAAACAGAATTGTTGACATTTTTGCAGATTTATTAAAAAGAAAAACTGAAATATCACATGGGCCTAAGTATTCAGACCCATGGCTGTGACACTCATATATATAACTCAGGTGCTGTCCAATTCTTCTGATCATCCTTGAGAGGTTCTACACCTTCATTTGAGTCCAGCTGTGTTTGATTATACTGATTGGACTTGATGACGAAAGCCACACACCTGTCTATATAAGACCTTACAGCTGAATACTTTCCGTACCAACTGTATGTAGAAAGAAAGGCCAGAGAACACAATGTCAGGTGACGGAGGAAAAAAGGAATAGTTAAGGGAGGGAGTTATATAAAGCTCTTTAATGGCAACCAGCTGCATTCTCAAACCATATAATTATGTAGCAAAAACACCCAATGTCCTGCCACTCTCTACAGTAACTCACTAACGCTGTCCATCTTACACAAGATTTTTATAAATACAGGCCTTTCCCTGTCCTTAGTGCCTGATGCCAAACACCACAGCACACCACAGAGGCCTGGTGAAACCACACCCCCTAGGGGTCAGAGCTGGCCTGGTGGCACCAGGGGAACCCAAAACCTAGGTGGGTTTTAATGTTAATGGTTTTAGTATTATGGATAATCTGTATATACCATTATGACAGCCATTCTCTTCCTGATTAGGAAAGAACATATTTTATTTTACTTCCTTTTAACTTTTAAAGTTTTAAAGCTCATTTTTTAATCTACTATAATTACTTCTAAATTTTATTTTAAAACATGAGGTTACCCGCGTCTCTGCTCACGTGCAGATCCTGCTGTCCACGTCCTACCATTACCTGCGAATGTAGTGTGTGGTCAACTCATTGCCAATCCTCATGCTGCTCCAATATGTGTCTTCAAATGACAAAGCTGCATACTGTTTGTGACATGCCACATTATGACATACATGTAAAAATCGATGACGCTACCTGCTGTAACATTCAGTGGGGAACACCAGTGATGCCTGTGATGGAACTACTTGAGAAAACACCATAAACTGTTTTATATATACTGAATATAGATATAAATTCAATAATTACAGTGTTTATTACAGCAACATGCCAATCCTGTTATTGTACATCAATGCTATATCGACCCCATTACCTAACAATGCCAAGATTAAAGTAAATTAAATTTCTGGTTATTATTCCTCATGTGATTTTGCTATGCAAAGACTGTATGACCTTTATTAGTATTAGCATTTGGATGGTCATCCTGTGCTACAGTATAAATTTTGTTTATATATTTGATAATGACTCTTAGTGAATAAAACAGCATAGGTACAGTAATACATTACAAATCTTGAACTAATTTCAGAAATTATATTTGATACAGGGGTTTGGGATAATGACCAAAGTGCTTATTCACCCAGGTGTGGATTAGTATTCTCTTGTTTCGTTTGAAGCCCTAGCTCTACCTCTCCCCCCGCCTCCATCTTCATCTCTTACCATCACATAGTTCTTTCCGTGAAATAAAAAGTTATTTACCCCTTTCTGAATTTTTAGCTTTTTGCATATTTGTCACACTTTAAATGTTTCAGATCATCAAACAAAATATAATATTACAGTACAAAAGGATAACTTAAGTAAATATTTTTTTTTTAATGCTGTATTTAAATGCTGATTTTATGTGTTAAGGGAAAAAGCTGCCCAAACCTTCCTGGTGCTATGTGAAAAAGTTATTGTCCCCTTGCTAAATCATGAATGAACTGTGATTTTTGAACAGCTGAGGTAAATTTCACTTTTAACACTTAGGTCTGATTACTGCCAGACTGTTGAATCAAGACATCACTTAAATAGAACCTGTCTGTCAGGTGGAGCACACTTAAAGATCTAAAAAGCAACACAATCTAAAGAAATTCAAGAACAGATGAGAAACAAAGTCATTAACATATATATTGATCTAGAAAGGGTTACAAATCCATTTCTAAGGCTTTGGGACTCCTTAGTGAGAGCTATTATCCATAAAAGGAAGAAGCTTGGAACAGTGGTGACCCTTCCCTGGAGTGGCTGGCCTACCAAAATTACTCCAAGAGCACAACTACAACTCATCCAAGAGCTCATAAAGAACCTAGAACATCATCCAAAGAACTGCAGGCCTCACTTGCCTCAGTTAAGGTCAGACTGTTTTGCAGTTTCAGGACCTGGACGACTTGCCATAAATTGAACCATAAATTCTGCATTCTACCACAAAATCCTGAATTAAAATGTCTGGCAATCAGTTTGTGATGTTAAGCTCAAGCACACTTGGGTTATGCAGCAGGACAATGATCCAAAACAAACCAGCACATCCACCTCTGAATGAAAGATACGGTTTTGGAGTGGCCTAGTCATAGCCCGATCTTTTTTTGTCAAGCATTATTTGTCACATATACATTATTACACAGTGAAATTCTTTATTCTTTGTGATTAAAATGCTGTGGCATAACCTTATACTGAACTAAACTTAAAGAACTTAAAGGCTGACCTTAACTTAAACCGTACAATTAAATGAATATAATATTATTGAATTAAAACAATTCTGCTAAGAAGAGTGGTCCAAAATTTCTTCTCAGCCACGTGAACGTTTTTGCAAACGCTTAATTGCAGTTATTGCCACCAAGGGTGGAACAACTAACTATTAGGTTTAGGGGCAATTTTTTTTCACATCGGGCCAGCTTTTCTCCTAAATAAATGAAACAAATCATCATTTAAAAACTGCATTTGTATTTCTCCGTTTATCTTTGTGTAATATTAAAATTTGGTTGATGATCTGCACCTCCAGGGTCCAGGTTGGATTCCCGGACAGACTCGATTCCCGTCTCTGTGTGCATGGAGTTTGCATGTTCTCCCCGTGCTTGGTAGGTTTCCTCCGGGTACTCCGGTTTCCTCCCACAGTCCAAAGAAATGTAGGTTAGATTGATTGGTGTTCTCAAATTGCCTGTAGTGTGTGAATGAGAGTGTGTGTATGTGTGTGTGCCCTGCGATGGATTGGCACCCTGTCCAGGGTGTACCCTGTCTCGTGCCCCAAGCCTCCTGGGATAGACGCCAGGTCCCCGCGACCCTGAATACAGGATAAAGATGAGTGAGTGATCAGAATCAATAACGAGCAACAAATACTCTAAAAAATCAATAGGGCTGTAAATATTTTTTCGCAGCATTGTACATGTCCATCAAATATTTTTAATAACCCAAATGTTTAGATTTGACATATAAGAATGTAATACGAAATGGTTAAGGGTGGACATGGAATGCATAAACAGAAAGAAAAAAAGGTGGAAAAGGTGCCTATAGATTTACTTGGATAAACAGTGCCACTTTGAGTGTACAAACAGACAATGCAGTCACTTGATTAAGATTATTATCCTGCTAAATTATCACATTAATTGATCAAGAAACATTGGTTATTTAAGAGAGTTGGTTATTTAAATGCATTATACATTGGTGGATTGGGATTAAGGAGGCTCACAATCTTCGTTTTTCCGTCATATCCAAAAACACAGTTACTATATTATATATTCGATTCTTTTCCTCTTGTCCAGAAATGTAATGCGCAAGCGTCTAGACAAAATCCAGGGGAGAACAATTAAAAAGGAAAAAAAAAAAACCTTTCCCCACCACCACGTGATCCCCTCCAATGTTTGTAAACACGCGTCAGCCACATGTGATTCTGCCGTGACGCTAGTACAGCAGCAGCGTCTGACCAATCAGAAACTGGGGGAGTGTTGTGGGCGGCGCGTGTGCTCTGCGCCGTGGAAAAATCGCCTGGTATCCTACGATGATGCGAAACGGCTGTGATTCAAGCATGGACGCGGTTATGAAAGTGCTCAGACTAAACAAGCGGCGGAGAAAACACTACAAAGGGAGAGAAAAGTGAAAGTCCGAAAACACGAGATCATCGCATTGGAATTCGTTTCATCTAAGTAAGTATGTTTCCTATTTGATGTTTCAATGGATAATTTATTCTTTATATAAAAGTATTTCAAATAACTCCGTCACAAACCTAACACGTTTAATAGGCACCTTATATGTGGTTGGGGTTTTTTAAGCCTTTTTTTTTTTTTTTAAAGACTAACATGATTTCATTATTGAATTGAAAAGCAACGCAGTATCTCGGTTAGATGAGCAATTATCGCTTTAAACTGTGATTGCGAAACGTTTCATTAGACTCCAGGCCTGGGTTCAGATATATTACTGCGTCATAGGGGGGACGGGGCAGTTGCGCCACGACCGCGGAGATTCATCTGGAATTTTACCTGCGCCAGTGACACACAAACACACACACACACACACACACACACACATACATACACACACTGTGCTGCTTTGGGCTTCGTCCCAAACCGCATTCCTTCTACTACACACCACGCATCCTGTTTTCCACCTTCGACGTGTAACTCCAGGTAATACACAAACAGTCAATAGGAGGTTTTGCCGCGTCACCATGACGACGCACTTTTCCTCATGCGCACGATGCTACTTTTCCTCCTGCACTTCCTTGTTAATTGGCGTTTTGGATTTACACACTGTTTAGAAAGGTAGGATGATGTTTTGAACAAAGCCATGCTGAGGCGCGACAGACGACGTCATGAGCACAAGTCCGGGTGGGATGGGGGGGAGAAAGGATGCTGCGCAAGAGGGAGAGAGAGAGAGAGAGATGCGCAGTAATGTTAGAAAAACATGCGTTGCCAGAGTGGGCAGTTTTACGTAACACTTGATTGCTTTCTTTCTTTCTCTTATGAAGCCAAGAGAACTTGCATAAGCTCTGCGTGGCGGAGTGATTAAAATAATTTAATTGCATTGAGAGGAGCCGCGTCATGGCCACGCCCACCTGCAGTGCTTTCAGCCCAGGAATCACAGTACTGTATACTATAAAAAGTGAATTTAATCATTATTATTGTTATGATGTGCAAACTATTATGCACTTCAAACTAATCAAGTAAGGTATGTATAGTGACTATATTCATACTGTATATCAGCATTAAAGTATATGTATAATACAATTAATCCTGTTTACGTAACTACATTTAGATTAAAACACTGTCCTATGCATCATAATTACTTTTTAACATCTACTTCAGCCCTCGAGCATTGCAAAAGTGCAAAAGATTAATCAAAAAACATTTTCTGTATCCATGCTAAGGAGTTTTTTTTTTTTAAGCGTATTTATCAAGGGCTTTCCAGCAGGAAAAAAATGCGCACTTGAGAGTGCGCACTTGGTTTAAAGATGTAAACAAGAGTGAAGCGCAATGCAGGGTTTCTCCTCTAGATGTCGCTGTTGCAGTAGGTTATGTGTTTTGTCAGTGAAAATAAATAAATGTAATATAATAAGGAAGAGGAAGGCTCTGATGGCTTACACTCCCAGGAAGCAAACATGATATTGCTGTCTAGAAAGTTTGGATGAACTGACACACACTTCCGTTTTCATTAACTCTTTCTTTGGTCAACTGTTTTATTCATACACATAGTTTTAAATAATATAATGCAATACAATATAAAGTGCAATGATCTGACTAGAATAAAAGTGGTTGCTAAAAATCACTATAATAATAATAATAATAGCAGGGTTGGGTTGCGTCAGAAAGGGCATGCGGCGTAAACGGCAAGCAGCCGAAAGACGAACAATAACAGCAACAACAATAATAATATTAATCTGTCATTAGAGGTTTGAATGCAGGACGCTTACTCTTAAACACTAAATCAGTTCAGGTATTCTGTGGTATTTTATATTCAGAAAGAAACAGAATGAGACCCATATTCATGTCTCGGTTCTTTCATCACATTAAGGCAATTGCCAGCTATATTTACCAGCCTGGCTGGCCTCCCTCATTTCAAAGAAGTACACGTCTTAGTTTCTCGCTGCTTAGTATCAGCTCCAGTCACTCCACCAAGCTCTTGTAATCAAACACATCATGTTGTACAACACTGATAAACACTTCAACACAGACTGATTCAGACACACTTTTAGAGAGATGTCTTTTATAGACCCTTTGATATTTAGTGTTTTTATATATAGATGTGACCTTTTATGGTAAGAATGAAACCCGTTTATGCAATAAATATGGACTACCTACATATGAAAAATACATCAACAAGATTACATTACATAGCAGTTACATAATAGGTCTGCTTCTTTAG
Source organism: Clariallabes melas (assembly GCA_030014275.1). NCBI lineage: Eukaryota > Metazoa > Chordata > Actinopteri > Siluriformes > Clariidae > Clariallabes > Clariallabes melas. Next base: position 1,645,446 of record JAQMYI010000016.1, read on the forward strand.
ATTTAGGTAAATGATGAAAAATAATTAGGGGTTTAGGGTTCTTTTATTTCCGTGGCTGAACTGTCAGTCATATTTAGGGACCTAAGCTATAAGAGGATTATCCATTTATCTGTCACCTGTGCATTCAACCCACACACACAAACACACACACACACACACACACACACACCCCTCAGGAGCAGATTACAATTGCGTACATTCCCAGATATTTTAACCCCATATTTCCGGTAGAGAAAAAATAGCAACATTAACATTATATAAACAAAATAATTTCTCTGTGTGAATTTTGATTACTTCTTGTCTTGTACAAGGATGAGCGTATTTATGTCTGGATGTGCAGATCATGAATGATACTGCTACACGACCGTTGTACAAGTTAATCAGCACTGCACTGTTTTCATCAGTTCTGCATTACATTAACTCAAAGCACAAAGCCACAGGCCTGTCCGTTTAAGAATTGGTTCAGCATTACACAAGAGGTCAGATGTACTGAAGTAGCCACCCGAGAGATAAACTGATCTGCTGGGCAAGACAACATTGGTAACTTTGTAAACAAACAAATCTGCCCCCCTTCTTTAGTCGTGCTCCTCTTCAATACCATGTTGTGTCACAGCACGTAGTTATACACACGCACACAATTCTCCGCAAAGGTTTGGTCCACAGAATACACTTCCACAGAAAGCAGCAGCTGTTCCAGAGCATTCTCTGTCAGCACGCAGTTCCGGACCCTACATTCAGCTATTGAATATAAACAAAGAAAATAGCGCTGTAAGGGCTAATAAATGGTTATGCCATGCAGAGATGGTCAAAGATAATTAATCACATGCTTTAAAAGTAATAATTATGGATAATAATAAATAAAGCCAGGGTTTAACAGGATAACAGATGATATAATAGCAATGTTTTTAAAAGGTATTTGAAGGGTTATACTTTAGTGGGCAACTAAAAATGATTCTGCATTGTAATACATATAAATAATCCGACGTGCCAGCAAAGATGCCATTAAGTTGAAACTGAGGAAACACCCTTGTATTATTACAAATGGTATCATATTATTCTAACTAGACAGGATTAAACTTGACTGATTGTGTATTCTGCTTTTTACTTGTCCTAATAACCTGCCTGTCTTTTTTTTTCTTCAGTGATCGTGTTCTTTACTGTGAGAGATAACATGAAACATGAAGAGCTGAACTGGGCTGCTTTGAGAAGCTGAATTCAGATGGTGCCATAGAGTGATTGCTAACATCTAGCACCATTTGAAATCAGTGTTCTCCGAGCAGTGTGGACATCCGGACCAGACACAGAATTTCAACTAAGTGGAATTTTACTCTGACAAATGTATGTTTTTTTTTGTTGTTGTTGTTCATTTGTGAATCACTGTAATGTGAATTTGTTTGTGAATAAAACAGTTTGTTGGTATTCCTTGGTATTCATTGTTATATTGTCATTGTGCAAAACTTAAATCAAGTTGAGTGCAAAGAATATATAGTGGAAGAGCCAATCCTGGAAACCGAGGGGTGAAAAAATACTTGCATGGATGTACTTTGTTATTGTAGTAAGTTTTATATTCTCATATTTATGTATTTATAATCAATTAATATTAGTAAAATTTTGATAGTAATTCTGATGTTGTGCTTAATGAGTTTTCACAGTGGATTATCTGATCCACAGTTTTGACTTGCACAGGGTTTAAGCTGAATGGGGCTGGCACTAATGATACCCTGCATCCAGTGACTGGGTTTTGGGACACTGGTTTGGAATCGAAGGTTCCATGGCAGATGAGAAGCCGTCCACTTCCAAGTGTCTAAGCCACCAATGTCTAAAATACTAATACTCGATACTTATACTTTTGACTTTTTCTTTTCTTCAAGAAAAACATCATTACAAATCAGCATAATACAAATAATGTCTTTTGGAAATGTATCAATCGGGCTTAGGTTTGTAACCCATCAAAGTAAAAATGGTGCTAAAGATTATACAAATGTGTTTGTATACATACAAATCTTTGCTGACCTTGTCATGCTGCATGAGAAAATTAATGCTATGTAGATCCATATGTGTATGTCAGAAAAACTAAGCAACCAGACTCCAGCGTCAAAATTGAGCAGACAAGGCATGTCTGGTTATAACAGTGCTGGAATTGGCAAGGACTTGTATAAAATAAGGCATCACGTCCCTAGAATGCAATGAGCCCCACCTAAATGGACATAGAAAAACCTTTTATGAGGTATTTTGCTTACATTCCAACTGGATGATTAAAAAAGTCAGGCTATTCTCTTTAGATAGGTCAGGCTGTCAGGATATTTCACTTCAGATTAATCACTTATCAAATGATGTACACCATTAGTCAGACATTAAATGATGTTTTCAGAATTCCAAAGTTGCTTTAAACTAAAAACAGTTTTAGTTAAGTATACAACATTATTTCAATTTTGTTTTGATTCTGTGAAGCTGCTTTGTGACCATTGTTAAAAGTGCTTTATAAATAAAACTGAATTATTTATAAGTTCATCAGTTCAAATGTTTATTTTAACTTTATAATACCTGAGTACATTTACAAGTAGTAATGTTTCAGATAATATTTTAGTTGGATTCTTCCACTTTTCATTTTGAAAAAAGGGTCAAAAGGGTTTGACTCAATAATTACACATCATCATGTTATTTCCTCACTGAAATCTAATTCCTTAGTAATATTTCCACCCCTGCCAGGAACACTGTGTACAGGTTAGAATGCCAGTTCATTGCTGGGGCACTTCAGAGTAACCGATCCACCTATGAACTTTTTTCTCCCAAATGGGAGGAAACTGGATTACGCAGAACTCTGTACATATCAAAATAACCACAGCTGATGATCCATCAGTCGACCCTGGTACTGTGAGGCACCAATTTGCTGCATCACCATGCTGCCCTTTCTGGTTTTCTCAAATGTCTAGATCCTGAGAATACAAAATGAACAGAGAGACTATAACTTTGTTGTCATTATTATTATTATAAACTATATAGGGCTGATGTCAGTTTGGGCCCTAAATATTTGTTGCATGCATTTATGTGTGTGTGTGTGTGTATGTGTGTGTGTGTGTGTGTGTGTGTGTGTGTGTGTGTGTGTGTGTGTGTGTGTGTGT
>JAQMYI010000016.1:1654437-1665233 GCA_030014275.1 Clariallabes melas
TGGTGCAAACTCTGCTAGATTATAGATAAAAGATTCCCATTCCCCTGCCATTCTGTGATCGGCAGTGATCGGCAATCAGCAGATCATGATCTTGGTGATCGGCCGCAAAAATGCTGATCGGAGCATCTCTAGTGCTATTGATACTAACAGCACTACCATAGTGTTGATATCAGCATGCGTGCGGTGGGTGTCGGTTCTGAACTTGCTAGAACCAGGGTTTACTGAGATATTTACCCATGCCCTGGCATATCAACAGTTAGTAACTGAAGCCCTGACCTCATGTGTGATGAAACGCTTTGAAAGGCTGATCAGAGACGTTGCAGCTATTTACGAGCTACAAACAAGCTGCTGATCTTTAATAATGTCTCAGCAGCGCCACAGGCTGGTCGCCTCCATGCCATGCTGCACTGATGCAGTGTGAGTGTATAAATGAACACAATGTTTCAGAAGTTTTACATTTCTGTACTTCAAATCCTGGTTTGGTTTATCTTAGGAAATATTCTAATATTGTGACGCACCGATTTAATGCTTTTCACAGCTTACAGCTCATGAAAATCAAAAACCCAATCTTTAAATTTTTTTAATTAAATTGAAAAAAAAAAACATTTCATGATATTCTAGTCCTGACGGGAAACACCACAGCCTGGTTTTGGAACAGCACTACACCGGACCAGCTGCTCTGCAGAGAGTGGTATGATCAGCTGATCTGCAGTCTGTCTACAGCACACAGTGCTGGACTAAGGCCTGGAAGATGTTGGAGGACCTTAGACATCCAAACAGAGTCTTCTCTCTCTGCTGCTTCGACTTCCTGAAGACCAACACAGAGAGACTGAGGAGGAGCTACTTCCTACAGGCGGCCTGAACACAGACAACAACTCGACCGGCTTCCCTTTTCCTTACACTGTAGAAGAAAAGGGTGTTTGTACCTACCGTCTCCTCCGAAAGTATTGGAACAGTAGGGCCAGGTTTTCTTTTACACCGAGGACACGAGTTTGAGATCAGAAGATGAATGAGATGATGATCATAATTGCAGCGGCTTGATGTTTACTTCTAAGTTGTTAAACACATCTGGAACATGGCACCTTTAGTCGAGGACCACCTGATTTTTAGGTGAGCAAATGTATTGGGACAGAAACCCTGAATAATTGGATGTGAATCTTATGTCTGGGTGATATCGGTGTTCCAGTTCATCCCAGAGTTGATGGTTCAGTGAAATTAAGTTCAGTCAGGGCTCCGTGCAGGACACTTGAGTTCTTCCGCTCCAACATACTCTTAAAACACCACATCTCTCTCACCTGTTGATCTGTATCAAGGGATATAAATGGTTAAGCTCTCTCTCTCTCTCTCTCTCTCTCTCTCTCTCTCTCTCTATCAGGGCTTCCTGAATCTGCGCTGGTCTCGGTTTGCGCGTGTGTTGTTAACACGGTCCATTGCGATCTTCCCCACGCTGCTCGTGGCCATTTTCCAGGATGTTACACACTTAACTGGCATGAATGATTTCCTCAATGTACTGCAGAGTATGCAGGTGAGTCCAAGTTGCGAGTTAACTATATTGTTCTAAAGAAATATCTAAAATTGATTGAGGGCTGAAATAAGCTCTGTGTGTGTATGTGTTGCCTTATGTTTATTTCTTCGTGTGTTTGTTGTCACACACAGCTCCCATTCGCGCTGATCCCCATACTGACCTTCACCAGCCTTACTTCCATCATGAATGACTTCGCCAACGGCCTGTACGTCTCGCACGCAACACACGCACCCACGCACACATACACACACATGCACAAAACATACTACATATTATCAAAAGGAAAATATATATGGTTTGGGAGACAGACAATGAAACACTGCCCTCTAGTCATCAGTGTGATGTACTACAGACACTACAGGATTCTGATGATGAAATGAAAATAAAAATTTGTCACAAATGTTACCATACACAGTATTATATGCAGCGGAATATGCTTAACTAATTGAACAAATTGTGTTTTCGTGTGTGTGCAGGTTCTGGAAGATTGGAGGTGGTCTCACCATCCTGCTGGTGTGTGCGATTAATCTGTACTTTGTGGTGGTGTATGTGACGGCTCTGAACAGTGTGCTGCTCTACGTCTTCGCCGCTCTGCTCTCCGTCGCTTATCTCTGCTTCGTCGCTTACCTGGTGAGACACACACACACACACACAGTAGCAGGTTGTGGTGGTGATGAGTGTGGATCAATCACAGTGGAGAGCAGAACAATTCTACTGTTCCAGTACCTGAGTGTAACACAGATGTTTGAGGAGGTGTGAGGAGTTCCTCTGGCTGGTGTGTGTACAGTGTGTACCGTTCCTTTCTCAGAGTAAGAAATCGCTCCTAAGTGGCCAAAGAATCTCAGAGTGATGCAATTTTAGTCCTACTTTTAGGAGTAAGAGTAAGAACTATTTCTCAACATTTTTAAAAACGGGAAATCACTCTTATTTTCACCAAAATGTAGGAGAGCTCTGGAGGTGTCCTAACTGGTTAGGAGTAGTGAGAGATCTTTTAAAAACATTGAGTGACACAGAGCTCATAAAAGATGCGTTTAGACAAAATTTCGAGTTTCGAATTTCCTCAGATACGAATGAATCGCAGTTTGCATCTAACATTTGTAGATGCAAACAAATCGCAGAAGTGTATTATACAAAAATGGGCACTGCAGTGCACCAGATACCAATATTTACAATTATATACAATATTTTTAGTATGTAAGTGAATGTATAAAATGTCTAAAGTCCGGTATATTGTATGTGTGTGGGAGGGGGTGAAGTAGAAATGAGTTAGCCGTACCAGTTTCAGTAAATCTGTCTGGGAGCACGATGATAGAAAATGGTTGTCCTGGAAAACTGTCCTGGTGGTGAATAATCCTAATTTCAAGAAAGCGGAAAACTTTGACAGAATGTTTTCCTGGAAAATGGCCTCTGGGATTCCCCTTGTCAAGATTTAAATGTGCAGAGACAACATTTCATTGTGAGATTAATTTCCTTCGGCGCGGTTATGTTTTTTGGCCACATGATGGCAGGGTTGGGAAAGGGGACAGATTTAGTCAAGCAGATTGGAATGCTTGAGTGGAGGCAATTTGTAAAAACATCAGGCCACCTTTCAGTTTGCCGACCGTACTCCCGAGGAGCGTGAAACACGGGGATATGCCGTGTTAATGAAGTGATGAAGTCCTGCTTATAACAGAGAATCTCAAAAAAAGAAAAATACATAAAATGTATATATATAAATACGATTATTTTGATGTGTGTGCCATGGATGATGCCCACAACTCCATGAATGCAGCTTGTTTTTTTTTGTTGATTTCGCGCTGCATGGTGGGGCAATGTATGAATCTGCTCATGATCTGTGGTGCTGTAAGAGCAAAGTGTGATTTATTAATTACGAGACTGTCAGCTGTGTCACTATTTCAAAGCTGTATCTTCACTGTAACTAAAAACCGTACCGTATCAGTCACCTGCGGAGACAGCGTACAACGTGTTTGTTAATTAAACAGTTACATACTGTACCACATGCAATGTTATAATAAATGACAAAAAAAGTATACAATTTTTGTCCAAACATCTTTAATGAGCACTGAATTCTCATTCAGTGTTACTAAAATGTCTCTCCTCTGCACACATCTCTGCCTGAATGCCATCTCCTTGCTACTCCTAACCAGTTAGGAGACTTCCGGAGCTCTCCTACGTTTTTGGTGGAGATACGAGTGAGTGATTTCCTATATTAAGAATGTTGAGAAATAGAACTCAAATTGAGCCAGGTCTCTAAATCCATCCCTGCACTGAACTACCAGACATTAACGCTAAAAATCCTTCTGACCAATCAGATCAAAGAACAGCTCCAACAGGTGCCTGATCCACGCTTTGCACCATCATTAGTGTGCAGACCTACAGTTCTCTGTGTGTGTTTATTTCCTCTTTATATTCTTGTGCTTAGTTCTATTTGACTAAAGCAGTCTGAGTCTGAGAGTGTGTGTGTGTGTGTGTTCTTCCCCTGTAGGTGTGGCACTGTCTGATCGCTCTGGGTGTGTCCTGTCTGGGCATGTGCGGCAGGGTAAGAAATCCACCCAGTGTGCTGATAGAGGAACAGCCGGAGTATGACTCCTAAACAACACACACACACAATCCCAGTCAAAAACACACATTACCCAACATTTACTAGAACATTCCTAAAAGAGTAAACGCACAGGAACTGGTGTGGGTGGGTGTTTAGTGCATTGTTTTATAGATATTAATGATCCTGAATACTGACGTCATCATGAGCACCAGCTTTATGAGAACATAATGAAATTTACGCAATAAGGGTTTAATTAATTATAGTCGTTAATAAATCGTTTGTTAATAACACGGCTCGTTCTCGTTAAGCACTCGGCTCGTTCTCGTTAAGCGCTTGGCTAGCACGTCTCCGGATCGCTCAGGGTGTGTGTGTGTGTGTGTGTGTGTGTGTGTGTGTGTGTGTGTGTGTGTGTGTTTGCGCACTGTGCTAACGCTAACACTGTTCCTTATGGGACTTTAATAAAGGTGTGAAAGAGTTTAAATATACCGAATGGTTCATAAAATCAGATGCCATGTATCTGATCTATACAAACACATACACACCCTGAGCCGCTTTCCCGTCTTTATGCTAACCCACTGATTAGCGTTAGAGTACTGCCGTGTGATGTTTTTAAAGGTAGCGTTGATGAATTTTAAAGGTCAGGTTTGTAGTTATTTCTGTGTAATAGCACGTGTTTATGCGTCGTGTTTAATGCTGAAGTTTGATGAGTTGTTGATTTATTATTATCTTTCTTTTTCTTTTAGAATAAATAATTTATTAATAAACTTTAATAGAATAATCCGATCACTGGAACTTGGACAGGATGATCTGTGTTAGTTTCACTTCTCAACTGAAGATTAATGAATTGTTCATGTAAATATAAATAACACAGAGAGAATGCTGTGACACTAGGGGGTGCTGTGCAGTTTAACAACATGCAACTTCTGCTTGGGCTGAGTCCCCTTGTTCTTAGTGCCCTTGGCCTTAGTGTTCTTGTCCTTCATTTTATGCACTGATATGTTCTTCTTTTATTTCTCTCTCGAGTGAAGTTTGTTAGAGGATTTACCCAGAATGCATTTCTGTAAATTTTCTCTTCCTCATTAACAAGTTAAGCTCTTCATATATGTGAATTCTGTTAATTTGTTTTATTTATTACTTTTATTTAAAAATGATTTTATCTAATGTAAAAAAAAATCCTGTGTGTGTCTGTGTGAGATATATATATATATATATATATTAACAGCTTAAACACCTGATGTGTGTTAGACTGGACTGTTACTGAAGGTGTGTGTGAGGTGTGTACAGGTGTGTGTACTGTAGGCTCTGGATTAAACTCCACACTGTCCCTGTCTGCTGTCTCTGCAGGAAAATCTAATAAAACTCAAAGTAAACGTTTGTACCTGTAACTCCTTAAGTACTCAGATAAACCAAAAGAGTCAATATCTCTCACACACACACACAGTACATTTAGATATTTACAATAATGAAGCTTTTACACGCTAACTAATTAACATTTTATCTGACTATCCCCCGGACCTAACTGAACCGGAGAGAATGCCAGAGATTAATTTAATAAATTCATTGTGCTCTAATAAACACTCTACAATCCCAGTTCATGTAACTTAACACAGTTACACACGTCCCTGTTTATATATATATATATGCCTTATGTTAGCTAATTAGTGTGTTAGCATGTTAGCAACAACATGGGTAACCTTTTAAAACATTTCCGATTCCAAAAAGAATCGTTTGTTTCAATTCCAAAAGCCATCTTTAGTGCAGTTTGTGTTTGTTCAGAATTTTATTAAATAAATACATCATGCTGTTATTTCACACACTAATAAACAGAACAGTAAGCATTTAGGCAACGCGGTAAGCCGATGTGGAGTGTGTGGAGTCTGCGTGAGCTGTAATGAAGGTAATGGTTGTGTTAAATCTTGTGGGTTTTGTGGCAAGCTGCTGCGGCTGTAGCTCAGGATGCTCACACAGTGCTGCTGAACCTTTACCTTCAGCTTTACCTTCAGTCTGGTGGAGTCTGAAATAAAAATCCTGCACAGAAGACTGAGCTAAAAAGTGTGAGGATAGAACTGAGGAGGTGCAATTTAAAATGCTGAATTAAAAAAAAAAACATCACATCATCTTCATCATTACCATCATCACAATCACCATCATCTTCATCGTCATCACTATCACCACCATCAGCTTCATCACCTTTATGATCCTTGCCATCATCATCATCATCGTCGCCATCATCATCATCACTCATTTATTCAGTATCTTATTCTGTATCTCAATTATACAGTAACTCACTGTGAATGACAATTAACTTGTAACCCAGAGACCGTGTAAGACCGTTCAGTTCACACACACACACACACACACACACACACAGCACCAATAAAAAGTTTTTTACCGTCATAAACCACCAGACTGCAGGAAAACTACATCAACTAAAGTGTTCAGTCTACATACACGCTTATATTATATTATATTATATTATATTATATTATATTATATTATATTATATTATATTATATTATATTATATTATATTAAAAGTCTATATGGAAATTATCTAATTAATGTAAGCAAGTGATGTTAATTAAAATGTACCAAATTTGCATTGCGTTAAACAATGTACATAATTTTATATTATATTACAATAAACAGTCTACTTGGAAACTGCATAATTGATGTTACCAATTAATAAAGTTATGTCAACAATGTGCATAATGTACACAAACATAATGTAAACTAACAACAAGCATAATTTACATAATGTTAACACACTATGTCTATAACTTGCATAATGTCATCAAACATTGCGCATGTGTTAAATCATGTAAACAGTTGAAACAATGTAAATAACTACATACATCATGTAAACAAATAATGTACATCATTTACATTAACAGTTCAAACAGAATGTAAATGTGGTAAACAATTTACCCTACAAATAGTCAAATAAAGGGTTGAGTGTAAATGATATAAAATTATACAATGTAAATAATTTACATAATGTGAACAATAAAAATTATGTAAACACTAAATATAATTTTAATAAATTAAAGATTGTAAACAGTCTAAATAAATGAAATGTACAGAATATACATCAATTACAATTATTTAAATAACGTAAATTACTTTGCACATAATGACATTGCACAAGTTAATCATGTAAGCAACACCCGAGCAGTTGGAGTTGAGGCTCCTGATTGGTCAGATGCTGTAACACTCATAATAACATCATCACAGTGTTCCTAAATTTTGTAAAAAAAAAAAAAATAAAGAAAGAAAGAAAGAAAGAAAGAAAAAAACCACACGTTTGTGTAAGACTGTGTAATAATGGTGTTCACTTCCTGTTGTGTAACGTTGTTGTGTGTTTTCATGTTTTCATGTTCAGGTTGTGCAGAGCCACATGGACACGTACCTGCTGAACAACCTGGACACAGACCTGGATCGATAACACACACACTTATTTGGTTTTATTATTATTATTATTATTATTTTTATTATTATTATTATTGTTGTAGTGAGTAAAGTGAACAGCCTGGCTTGAACACTGGACTTCCTCTTTCTGTAGTGTACACTACTTACCGAGGTTTTGTCCTCTGCTACAAGCCGTGTAATGTTTAGCATGTTGGCATTCGCAGCTAAACTTCCTGTATATTCTGTTACAGTTTACATTCAGCCAGTAGGAGCACAGTGTGTACAAACCCTAAAAAACTGGGCATTATTAATATTTTATTATGATAAACCCCTGAGCTCCATGCACTTGTGTGACGTGAGGGCTGAGAGATGAGCACTGCAGTTATTTATTTAACAGTGAACAGGAATGTATTAAACTTGGAGCTCTGAACTAAAGTCTATAAAGGACTAAAGGATTATATTTAAATCTTTATTAAAAACACTTACAGGAGAGCAGTTCTACATGTTTTATAAACACCACACATCCTGAGAGAGCTGTTAGAGGAGGACAGTGTACGCTGTGAAAGGGTTTTAGTCATCCTGGACCAACTCCAACACTTTTCTTCCGTTAATAAACGACACATTACGCTTTTTATCCATTTGTAGCTTCGTGTGTCTGAGAGACGAGCGAGTTCCTGTTCTCACATACGTTACAGCAGCTATACACACTCGCTCCCTCACATGCCTCGCTTTATTCTCTCTCTCTCTCTCTTTCTGTTAATATGTGAAAAACGTCAGCGCATTCCGTCACATGGCGAAGGAAGGTGTAAACTTTCCATCTGACTGTTACACAGCGCTCACACTGGAGACTCCTTACACTGGTGTTACACTAAACATGTTTACAGATGATCAGCGCAGCATGCTCTGTACACGACCCTGTGAATGAGCCGTTACTATAAAAACTGTAAGGTAATAATATAAAGCTGCACTATTGTCAGACCTGCTTGTCTAGAGAATTGATCAACACCTTCTGTCTGAGGAACAAGAGGCCGAGTAAAGAGTCCCAAGTCCTGTCTAGACACTGTGTTTTTGTGTAACACACTCACTGTTGTTCCTTTAAAAGTGTGTAAACACACCAATCAGCACAGTTACCAAATTAATCTATTATTTTCTGATTATTATATTAACTACAGTCGGATTTCATTTGATTTTGCGTTGCATTCCGGGTGCTTGAGACACTTAGAGGCTTCGTCACATCTGAGCTCTGAGGATTTCCATTCTAAATCATATACAATTTTTATATTTATATCTGAATAATTTATATATAAAGTATTAGCTTTATTCCACGTGAGAAACGTTTCATAATGTTTGGGTTTTTTACTCTGTGCCTTATATAACAACAGAAAATAAGATTCAGGAGAATATTTTTTAGTGTTTGTTGTTTTTTTATGACACAATATGCAAATGAACTGCACAGACACTGTGAGAGTGATTTATAATTAAACTGATTATAAAACACATTGTTTGTGCTGTTTGATGTTTAATTTGTTCCACAAGTTTTATTTTCTATAACGGAACGCATTGTGTCTGATTGATGCACGTTATTAATAATGATCTTACCTTACCTTACCTAGAATACTTTACTAGAATAAACTAATTTCACTAATTTCTCCTGCAAAATCATCAACCTGTGTATTAGATCCTATACCGACACACTTCCTTAAGGAGATAGTACTAGCAATAACGGAACCCCTGTTGAAAATTATTAGTTAGTCAATTAGCAGTGGGGATGTTCCAAAATCATTTAACTTGGCAGTTATTAAAAGACTAATTAAGAAACCTGACCTTCACCCCTGTCAGCTGTCCAACTACAGGTCGATATCAAACCTCCCCTTCATCTCTTATGATCTGAGAAAAGTTAGTAACGCAACAGCATTTTGATATCTACATTGGAATAGCACTTGTGTTACTTGACCGTAGTGCAAACTGTAAAAGACTGTGAAACTGTAAAAGATTTAAAAGTTTAAATCCAATGAATGATAACACACACACACACACACATTTATTTAGTATCTAAGTTATCCAGTAACTCCCTGTGGAGGACTTTTAACTTGTAACCAGTTTGGTTCATCAGACACACACACACACACACACTAATAAAGAGTTTATAACTGTTAAAGTCATAAACCACCAGACAGCAGGAAGACTACATCATCATCTACACAAGCGCTCAGTCTACATCTACACACACGCATATATTATATTATATTATATTATATTATATTATATTATATTATATTATATTATATTATATTATATTATATTAAACAGTCTACATGGAAATTGTCTAATAAATGTAAGCAAATTAAGTCAGTTATGTAAACATACATACAATGTACATACTTGTGCATACATTATGTAAACAGACCAATGTGCATAATTTGAATAATGTAAAAAAAAAAAAAAAAAAAGGAGTTTTGTGTGACATTATGTTAAATTAGTTTTTTCCCTCTCTTTTTTTTTGTTTTGTTCCAATGCACACAAAGAGAATAAACATGTGTATAGCAAAACATGTGTTAATGCAATACTTTTCTGGAAAAATTTCAGGGGTGCCAACAATTTTGTGTTTCTCTGTCCATCTTGTGTCCACTCACTTCCCAGCACTTCTTTTTGTTGTTGCTGGCCGCAACCAGGAATAATAGCCCCAGGGTTGTGAAATAGTGTAAGGCAGTGCACTCACTTGTTCCACACCATCTTGATGGCAGCTAGATGTCTCTTTGCCGTTAAGCTGGTCTGTCATCTCGTTTATCAAAGCGGATAATCCTGGAAATTATTTGGAAGTTTTCCAGGGACAATGTTGCATGGAAATGTTCTCTGCCAGTTTCTGCATCCTACCGGGATTCTGTGGATTCCCCTTTGGACCTGAAAGGATAAGAGCCCCAAAGTGGGCATATGAAAAAAAAAAGCTTTCCTTCTAAATTAGTGCAATGTAGAACAAATTTCTGCATGAACTCTTCGACTAAAAGATCAAAAGCTCACTTGCTACCTGCTAAAGGGGTTGTTCTGGTCCTACATCATTATCAAAATCAGCTCTCTCTTCCAAAATCAATTGCAATGCCCTCTGAACAGAGAATCTTTTGGTCATCTTGTTCAGTTGTGATAAGGAACCACACTGGCAAAGCTATATTTATTACAGTATCTCACAAAAGTGAGTACACCCCTCACATTTTTGTAAATATTTTATTATATCTTTTCAAGGGACAACACTAAAGATATGAAACTCTGATAGAATGTAAAGTAATCAGTGTACAGCTTGTATAATGGTGTAAAGTTGATGTCCCCT
>JAQMYI010000016.1:1746123-1756194 GCA_030014275.1 Clariallabes melas
AGGACACGAGAGGGCGTGATATCCCATACTATATGTGTTGTACCTCGTTCCTCTCCTTCAGGGAACCGAGGTTATAGCAATAACCATTCGTTATCGCTTGTTGCGGGTAGTAGATGGACCATGGCAAAAACAGGCAGAATCTGTATCACAATGACAAAAACTTCTTTATATGCATTTGTGATTAAAATAAACATTTTATGGCCAGAAAAAAAAAAGCCCCAAAGTACTATACATGTCCTGGCTGATTCATCTGAACCGTGGGATTCCGTGGAAGAGTCGGGCTCGTAGCACGTAGTGAAACAGCCGGATCCTCAGACTTAGTGTGTTCATGAGTCCAAGGATTCGGTGGATTTGAATGATTTGGTGAATGTTCTCTAGTGGAGGGACTACAGGAAAATGCAGTCAGAATCCCTACTGACTCAAGTCGCTCAAAGGATTCATGAGACCCGGATCTGTTCAGTGAGTGATTCAGCAGGATTTGAATCCGTTAATGAATCTGGGTCCCACATCACTCATGCATCCTCTGAGCCTCTGCATCACACTGCTAACAAATTCACTCAACATGTACTGTACACACCCTTGTGATTCAGATATTAGGGAATTATTACTGAGGTCTTACACTTATTGGTGTTTTTTTTGTAAATAGAGGGCTTTCATCTCCAAAGCCTTAAAAAGGCTTTGTGTGTGTATTGGCCAGGCTTGAACAAATCACATTTCCTCCTATTGTGACCTCATATAAGCAGAGCCTCTCCCCTGGCTTGGTGTTCAGCTCTGCTGTTTTCAAGTGGGTGTGGCTCAGCAGTAGCTGATTTACATAAACACTGAAATAATGCATTTAGAAGAGAAGAGGAGAGAAACAGAGGGCAACTGCTTTATCTGAAGGGCATTCATTACTTACTTACTTACTGTACTTACACACACACACGCACACAGTTATGAGACTTGTGTTAACTTGTTAAAGAGACTCTTTAAATTCAAATTCAAATTGAGTGTGTGTGTGTGTCCAGCACCAGAAGTTTAGTAGTTCAGTGATTTAGTGATCGAGACCGCCATCTCTCACGCGATGAGGTTTTAATCAGCTGATAGTGCGTCAGATCTCAGGACCAGACTCGGGTGGAACATAAAAACCTGCTTTAGTTAAGCTCTTCCCCACATACTGTACGCAGCGTTCTACAGTAAACAGCGTTCAATCTTTAAGGTCTGAATATGAACATCATGATTTCTAAAAGTTTGCATAAACTCAAACCCCATCCTAAAATAAACATTTTTTATTTTTAAACCACGTTCGAATAAAATCGATTAACAGCGTTTTATACCTATTTCAGACTGCAAGATATTTTTGACCTTGAAGCCACATGAAAAGGTTCAATAACCTCCTCTCCTGTTTCACACTGGAGGGAATTAATCAGGTTTTACATTTCCTTCCTGCAGGGGTGTGATATTCTGATCAATAAACCAGAGAGAGAGAGAGAGAGAGAGAGAGAGAGAGAGAGAGAGAGAGAGAGAGCGATGAAGATGAGAATGACAAAAAAAAAAGAGAGTGAGAGAAAAAGATAGAAAAGTAGAGAGAGGATAGTAGACAAACAGAGAAAGACAAAAAGATTATTCCGACATTCTATTTTACACTGTTCTATTTCTATTTAACTCTTTATTATGTTTCAATTTTTAATCTCTTCCTGTAATTTTCTTCTAACTTAATTCTGAGCTTGTACTGTATGCAAGCGTGTATTGTACGTGTGTGTGTGCTTTCTTGTAAATTCTTTATCCCTCCCCTCCAGCTGCTGGAGTTTTTTTTGTGTGTGCCTGTACGGTACAGTAGCTCTGCGTCGCTCTGCATGTCACCAAAAGCACCGGCGCGCTGCCCAAAGGGGAAGGAGGTAAAAAAAAAAAACACTGTAACGCTGAAGTAAAGGTCATACGCCTGAAAAAGGAAGTACATAAATAAGTCATGTTATGGCTTGATGTAGGGAACGACACTGGAGTCAGAAACATAAGGTTAATAACGGTTAATGCTTATATTACACTCTTTCACACGAAATGATCTGATGACGCAAAGACGCTAACGAGAAAATTCTAACCAATTTTCATGTAACTAAATTCATTCGCACGTCAGCGGATGAGGTGGAGTCTATTCTTCCTTAAGAAAGCGACAGAAAGATGAAGTTTAGGGTGATGTTCCTGGGTTCTGTCCTGACCCGTCTTGTTTTCAGCATCTTGGGTCCCACCACGGGTCATCACCTCACGTCGAATTCGGCTCAAAACGAGAGTGTGTACTGTGCCAGAAGCATGTACGCCACCTTCAGGTCATGCCCTCTGTCCTATTCGGCGAACAGGCTTTACCACCTGTTGAACTTTAAATCACATTGTTCTGTCATGTCTCATCATGGCAATGAGTAAACGTTTGTAAATCTTTTAATTTCAGCAATTAAGTAAAAACATTTATTGTCTACAAAAATAATTCATTTTCTTTTTAAATTATATTGAAACTTTATTTTAAATGTTAAAAATATAAAGTAAAGTAAAATCGCTCCGCCACGAGTGGAGCTGTACATTGTATGTTTATTTTATATTCAATTAATCCTCTAGTTCTAATACGATATGGTTGCTATAGCAACAGTTCATTCAAAGCGTATGCTCCACTGATGTATTATATTAAATAAAGTTTTATTCACTATTTACACACAATATTTCTGCACAGAGTTTAAGAGTGTGAGGGTGTCATTCACACAGCTGTGTTTTAGTGGTGATTAGCAGTAGAGGGTTTACTGCAAGTGGGTTAAGGTCAGGGGGTTTGAGGCGGTGTAATACTCAGGGGTGTATAGCTAAGCTTCTCCACTCCATCCACTGTTAATAGCACACACGCCTGTAACAATCACTACACAGAGTTCAGGTCAGGCTGTAAATTTGTCTCTCACGCGCAAACACATGCAAACAGCATCCTCAAAACTCCAACTGATTCACTTCTCCACTTGCTGAATAATTACAATAAATACAATAAAATTTAATTAAAAGGAATTGATTATAATTAATAAACAATTAAAGCTGGATTGCGAGCATAGTTCGTTCCAGACGAGTGCGAATTTCCTCATAAAAAATAATGGAAACTTGGATGATTCGTTCCACAACCCAAAAATATTTATATAAAATAATTAATACAAAATATAACGTAAAAATAAAACAAATTAACCTGCACTTTACATTTGATAAGAATCGTGGCTGAAGTAAGATGAGATAGGAGAGGAGGAGGGAGGGGGCTACTGTTTAGGATTTTACTATTTTGCATAAATGTTGACTATACGAGTGACGCACGCGCATTGAGACTGAGCATGGGAGATGATTACCCACAATCCCAGAGAAGAACTATTGGCTCAGTTGTGATCATGTGACGCTCAGCAGTCAAAGCGCATGGGTATATCAAGACCTTGCTTATTTATCAAGTTAAATTTATATCAACATTTTGCTTGTTTGGCGAAACACTCGCAGACCAAGATACTCGCAATCCAAGGTTCCACTGTATTACAGATTTTTATCAAACTAACATTAACATAAATATTACGTGTTGGTGTGTGTGTGTGTACCTGTGTGAGGATGTCGAGCTGACCCACTATGTGCTGCAGTGTTGAGGTGAGTGTGGGACAGATGGGTGTGTCCAACACAGACAGGCCAGAGTGATGTGATTGGTCCGTCTCAGTGTGGGCAGAGACAGGGCAAGCATCTAGTCTGTGAGATGATTGAGAGCTTAGACTGGAGCGGCAGTGAGACATATCCAAGATGTCTGGAGCCTGAGAAGCGCACGCACGCACACGCACACGCACACACACACACACACGTATATTAGGAACAGATAGACAAAGACAGACAAAGAAAAAGAGACAGACAGGCGAGTAGAGAGAGAGAGAGGCAGGCAGATGGACAGACACAAGAGAGACAAAGACATGGGTAAAACAAGCAGACAAATATGAAAAATAGAAAAACAGCCAGAAAGTCAGACAGGGGCAGACAAAAAGAGACACAGAAACACATATGTAGAGAGAAAGAAACATATCAGAGAAAAGGAGAGACAGACAGACAAGAGAGAGAGACCAGAAAAAGAGACATATGGATGGCATACAGACATACAGACATACAAAGACAGACAGGTACAGACTAAACTAACAGAAAGCTTGAAAGACAAAAAAATACAAACTAGAAGAACAATTTGAAACAAAAGTGACGAGAGATAAACTGTCACCATCTCCCAGTCTCGTTCTCTCTGTATTCTCTGTCCGTCTGTACATCTGTTTGGTTGTCTGTCTGTCTGTCTGTCTGTCTAACTCTACGTTTTACGGATATAAGAGACATACGAAGAAGTTTTGCCTGTGTGTGTGCGCGTGCAGGTTGAAAATCCATCTGCTGCTCATTAGTCATGGCGTTATATTGGTGTGAGTGTGTGAGAGTGAGTGAGTGAGTGAGTGAGTGAGTGAGTGATAAATGCATGTAATGAACAATAAGGCCTTGTGCTGCTCTCAGGACCTGAATTTGAGCTAAAGAATTGAACACACTTTCATTTATTTCAAATAAAAAAAAACGTGTGCGCGCAACTTTTAACACACCTCACACACACAGTTAAGTCTAGAATATTGACCCAGATAGCCAGCGGGGAGAAAATAAACAGAAGGGCAGCTGTCCTGCCATAAAAGTTCCTCCTGCAAACATCTGGCCTACAGGTGCAGCTCGAGACACCTCTGCTCCAGGCAGGTAAATATTTACCCCCTACCCCACCCTATCCACCCTCTCCTAACCATCCCTAACGTTGTGGCTTTTTAAATAAACACGACAATCTGCACAACAAAACGGCTTAAAACGAAACACTAAACACAACGAGTTTAATGCCAAACCTGTCCAGCTGCAGATCACAGATGTATATTAATGCGCTCGTTATAATTAACACTTTGCAGTTTCTATAGTAACGGCTCATTCATGTACTCAGTACAGCACACGCTCCTCTGATAATAAACAGATGAAATAAAGGCACGGTCACTGGTACGGGGAAACTTTTTTTTTTTTTTTTCCCCCAATTTGGAGACTTCGTGTAACCTGGATGGAAGGAGACTCCAGTGTCCACAGATAAACTGCCGTGGTGTAAGAGAATAAAACACACAGGATATGCTGTTAGAGAAAAATAATCAACACACACACAAATGGGTGACTAAGTGTGAGGATGTTTCATCATCCCAGTATTAAGTTGGTTGTAAAAAGGGCAGAAACACCAGGTCGATGTTTAATCCGTGCACAATTAGGGTGTGAGTGCGGCATCACACCTCACAACCCTCATCCACATATTCATAAAAAATATTGTACACTTTCACAAATCTTTAAAAATAAAAATAACGTTTCTACTCCTCGGATAAACGACTGGAATAAATAAATAAATGAGATGAGCCATACACGTCCTGTGCAAGTGTTTAAAAACGACTGGATTACCTCCTGTTGAGTGGAGGATTTATATGTAGCTCAGCGGTGAAACACACACCCACACACACCTACCCACACACACACACTTTAACACTCTTCTGATGAATCACCTGGACTGGAAAAACCAACAGTGGAAAATTTCCTGAGGCTCCAATGAAACTGTGACAGAGCCATCAATACTCACTCCCCCAACACACACACACACACACACACACATACACAGCCTAAAGCACAGGAAATGGGAACGATTTTTGAATGTAGAACATGATACGAGTGTGTTAGTAAAGTGTATAATTATATATAACAACATTAATACACAATCATTTTCAGTCTCTCACAGGTGAGGTTTTAAACAGCTACTGCACGTCTCGAACATTTACACCTCCCACATACCTTTCTCACCAGGAACTATGAATTCTAAAATAGACATGAATCATTATTTCTATAAAATAAAAAGAAATTGAACAATTTTTATGGATATTAATTCAAAAACAAACTTGTGCATTGTTATTACAGCAAGATTCACTCTCACTCTACATATTTAACATTTTCATTCTAGTGTGTGTGGAGTGATGTATTTTGGGTGTATTATAATCTGAATGAGACCTGGGGTGTGGCTTTGCCTACTGTCTGTCTGCACACGTGAGGGAGACAAACGTGCTTCATTAAAAAAATGTGGTGCCAGGCAGCACACACAACACAACACAACACAACACACACACACACACACACACCCTTACATCCTCCATCACTCTGCTGATTTAAGTCTGATTCTTTTGTTCCACGTCTTCATAATGTTCCTGAGAAGCACTTTTGTTGTTTATTTAACCAGAGGGGAAAAAATAAACAAAAATAAAGTGCTTACTCAAAAAAGTGAGAGACTATAAAGACTGTAAACTCTTCTGTGCTGATGATTACAATTATAGCTTCACCTCTGATTCTTACACCGCGCTCACACTGGAGACTCCTTACAAATGATGTAGTAATTGTTACTTATCGCAACTCTTCTGCGTGGCGATTCATGTATTGCCACAGTGACTCCAATATATATATATATAAAACCTCTCATTTATACTCATTTGCATTTGAATTGTTGCATTTCCCTTATAGTCCTACAGGTGGACTACAGGCAATCCACTATGCACTTGATTAGAATTGCAACAAAATCTGAAAAAAAAAATTAAATAATAAAGATTGGTAATAGAACTGGACATTTTTAATCTCGTGATACTAATAGAAACACAATACAAATCGAATTGGTATTGTGATCGTATCGGAAGGTCTCTGGCGATTCCCTTTCCTAATTAACACCCAATCTCATTTCATTTGAGCTGGCAGGATGCTAGCTCGCTAAACATCAACGTGACAATATGTTTTAAAAGGCCACGATGACATAAACTTGAACTTTTACCTGAACACCCCAAAATTCGTGGGTGTTACGTTCCTAAAAGCACCTGTGAATTGTGAAAAAAAAACATGAATTTTGGATGTGGTCAAAATTTTTCTATATTTATAGTCTAAACCCTAAATGTGCCCCCAAACACTTCAATTTTCTTTTCAAACTCCGTTTAATACATTACCTTTAAGAGAAAAAAAAACCCCCACAAAGAATGTAAAGGTATACGTACTGTATACCTTTCACTTTGTCATTTTTAAATATTAAACCATAAAACTTAGATTCTTAAAAGTCTTTAAAATGTTCAACATAAAACATTTACAACATTAAATTAAAAACAGACACAAAAAAAGTCTATTAGAAAATTTTTAAATCCATGTTTCTATTTTATATATTACTAAATAATGAAATAAGCTAACACTTACAAACATAAGGGTTGCTTTAATGCTTGGATGAAAATCCTTTGCAGTCAGCCTGAAGACTGGAACCCATGGACATGACCAAATGCTGATTGGCCCCCCCTCAAGATGCTTTGCCAGGACTCAGCTGCTGCTCTGGGTCTTTCTGCCTTTAGTCATGTCTTAAGTAATTCAAAAACATGTTCTAGACAATCTCTTGGGTAGCCTTCACTGTATGTTTTGGGTTGTTTTCCAACAGGCCTTTTACTGTCCCCTTATGCCTTATGTCGAACTGCTGTTAATCAAATTTAGGTTTGATTCACTCTAATTGTTGTATATTAAATTGTGGAATTTTAACATTACAAATGATTAATATTGTCTTACATAACATTAAGTAGGACTATTTGAGTATTTTATCTATATTAACTATACCTCAGCAGTAGAACTGGTCATGGCATTTTGAGAGTTTTAAACAAACAATAAAGGAAATTAAAATGTGCGAAGACTGCTTTTCTGTTGCAGGTCTGTAATGAGGGGGAGAGGTTAAAGCGGTGATTTCAGGGGTTTGTCATATTGATCCATGTGATGGTCATGAGAGGATCAAGAACCGCAGACAGACGGACACTTTATTGACCCTGAAGGAAATTCCAAAGAAGAGCAGGACAAGAGACACTGCTGGAAACTGAAGGAAGCCTGTATCCATTTAATCCTTTCTGGTGTGGAGAAAAAGCTGAATACCCCTCTCTCGTCATCTCTTGCTCTCGCCCTCGCCCCTGCTCTCACTCCTCAGCATGAATTTGTCCTCTCTGTGACACCGACATCTGAACTGGGTTTTTAATAATTAACCGCTGCTAATGGTGTTTTCTTCTAGTGCTCCTCTGCTAATACTGAAACATCAAACGCTCGAACAGGGCATCTCAAACCACAGAGTCAGAGCAGCTTCATCACCAAATCACACTATTGTTATGCCTAATACTCTACAGAATCTGCAAAGGGTGTTCAAGTCAAACTTTTATGGTGAATAAAGATGTAAAAGTGATTGACATTTACAGAAAACTCCAAGCACAGTACAGTGATCAGATTCTTAGCAGCAGTAAACCATTTGAACAAGGTTATACGTCCGTGAATGTCGATCCCTACAACAGGAGGAAACTCCAATATCATAGAAGTAGAACCATAAAAACTTACGGTTAGAGCTGTACCACTCACACTGGAGACTCCTTCCATACATGTTACATAAATGATTCATCAAGTCCCTGGAAACGAGCTGTTACCACGGAAACCATATTAGAGCGAGCTCGATAATATAAACCTGCACTACTGTCAGAGCTGTTGTTACAGAGAATTAAGCAACAACTTCTGACCAATCAGAGCACAGAAGTCAGAAGCACTTAGTTCATTCGGCTTATACAGAAAATAAAATTAGTGAGAAACAAAAGTCATGTCATTTCCGAAGTGAATCTACACACACACACGCAGACACACTCTGCTCTTAATAAATTAGAGGCTGGGACTGGAGCACAGACACAGCAGTGCAATTCTGTGTGTGGTTCCCGCTAAAGGTGAATATGAATCATTGCAGGTCAGCACACGCTAATAAATCTCTCCCTCTCTCTCTCTCTCTCTGGAGAAAAGAACCAGAGGACACATGTTATTTATTACACAGCCTCTGACACCTGAGTTTCCTACTTCTTTTTAACTCCACATGGCTTCCCTTTCTTCAAATAAAGCTCAGAAAAAGTCACATGACCTTCTAAACAAATCACAAACATGATAAAAGTTATTTAATAAACATTTCTAAAGAGGACAAGGACTATTGATACTTTTACTTATGACACACTAATTTATGAAACATTTCATCTATTCAGTGCTGTTAAGAGACAATGGGTTATTACATCAGTGATGTCATGAGTGTGTGTGGTGGTATGTGTGTGTGCGTGCAGTCCTAAACTGGTAAGCTCTAATCTACTGTAACTTGTTAGCGTGATCATAATTCAGAACTGCAGACTCCTTTCACTCTCAGACACACACACACACAAACTCTAACACATCTCCACTGATTGATGAAAGGCCATGCTGCGGATAATTAATAAATAATGGTTGCTTGATCACATGACCAAGCGCTGCTTTTAATCAGAGACTGGAAAGAAAAAAAAGCAGGGGGTGAAGAGATGTAAGCTGAGGGAGGGGAAGAAGGTAAAAGGTCAGGAATGCGTGGAACGTCACGTCTAACTGAGTGAGATAATGACAATCAGGCTTTTTCTGCTTTCCCCACATTATGCTTCTGTCTTTATTGACGCTACGCTCCACCTATTGCTCCAACCACGTCACACCTCCTCTGATAGTACGTACAAGTGTGGTACTTAAAAGCACACACCGAGGCAGCTTAACTCTGGCCTGGTGGCTTCAGTGTGAATTATTAAATGCCAACCAAGCGGCATGTAGAGGGTCGTCTTAATCAGCTTTAGAGTACAACATATCTCCTGCCTAAAGGCACCTCGTCACTTCCCCATAAACCCCACATACACACCCCCCCCCCACCCCTGTCTGCCCTCTGGTGGTTAGGAATGCAAACACAATTTCTTTATTTATTCAAATTAATAGAATTGATGTGATGAGACAGGTAAAAAAAAGTTCACATATATACATATACATGTACACACTTTTTACTTTACTATCCATCTACCTTTTTTTTTTTTTCACAGCACAAACCGTAAATACGTTCATCTCAGTTCAGTACACACACATACACTACCGTTCAAAAGTTTGGGGTCACTTTCTAACTCCATGATGGTTCCTGATGTTTATTTCTTTCTACATTGT
>JAQMYI010000016.1:1788993-1808163 GCA_030014275.1 Clariallabes melas
CTTGGTGGTTGTGGGATTTGAACCTGGGATCTTCTGAACCGTAGTCCAATGCCTTAACCACTGAGCTACCCCTGGCCAAAAGATATAGATTTTTATAGACTAAAAAGATTTAGCCAAAAGACTCTGGCTAAAGATTTATCCAATGTTTGTGTTTAGTCATAGCTGGTAGCGGCACGTGCGCAATCTCCCCCCACCTGTTTCTTTTCTCTCTTTCGCTCTTCCTCTCACAGGTGGCCCCGCCCTGATTGAGCGTGCCGTGACGTGCGTCCGGATCGGTTGGCCCTGGAGCAGCACGTCTTTTTAAGCTGGCGGAGGAAAGCCGGAAGTGCGCGACTTATGCCTTGGTGTGACTTACGTGCTCAAAAGATTGATTGTTGGATTGTTTACTTGTTGTTTGATTGAGTGATTGTGTGTTAGTTGGTGATTGTTTAGAGAGAGAGACTGTTGTGTCGCGCCCTGCGCTCTCTCATTTTCTTTTCTTTGTTGTTTTTCTGTATGTACGCGTGGATGGAAGTGGTCCTCCCGCGATTGTATATAGTTTTCTTTTGTTGTAAATATTGTAAATATCTTTTCTTTTCTTTTGTTGTATATAGTTTCAAGGAAGCAGTAGGGGTTGGGCGCCATTTTTGTTGTCCCCCGTTTTCTCCTGTGTTTTTGGTTGGATAGTCAGGGAGTTAGTTTAGTCTTTGTATTTTTGATTTATATTCTTTTAGTAGTTTAGTTAGCTTTAAGGGAGGAGATAGGGGTGGGGTTTTGTTTATTGTTTTGGCCTAGGCCCAACCCTGAAGCCAAGAGCTTCCTGTATGTGTGTGCATAAAAAAAATAAAAGACCACGCACTGTATCTTGGTTGGCAAGTTTATTTATTTATTATTATTTTCTTTGTTGCGTCCCTGGACCCTAGACCGGGGGTCGTAACAATCAGGTACCAGGACTGGAGTATTGGTTCAATAGAATTCTACATGAACCCTGCAATCCACCAGAAAGAACATCAGGACCAAGCAGAACCCTTTTATGGAAACCTAAAATGACATCACCTGTGATGAGCCAATTAAATAACTTTTTAAAGAGCATGTACAGACTCTTACCATTTTATTCTTAAAATCTAGAAACTGTCAGGATCTTAACTTTCAGCTACTAAACACAGGGGTTATTTAATGTGTCAGTGTATATTTAAGACAGATTACCTTGAAGAACCCAAAGAGCTACATATTAAACTAATCACTTGTTTATTTTCTGAAGTTTCCAAAAGTAAAGATGGCAAAGAGTACAGGGTTCTACACAACACCTTTAAGAGTGCCTCAAAGAAACATCTACAACTAATTTACCAAAAAAATAAAAAATACAAACCCTTGGTATTACCAATGTGTAGTAACAGTATAATTTATCTCTGTGGTTCTCACACTGAATGTCCTGATGCTAGAACTTGCCATCGTACCCCAGGATGTCTGACTCTACTGAAAGACTGAATAACCCAGACAGCCTCATTAATAGTTTATTAAAATTAATAATCTTAGAAGAAATAAATCACAAAAGAATAGTGCTCAGGAAGGTTTATTTTTTGCGCACACAGACATTTCTCTAAACGTGTAAAAATTTCTATTTCCGCAGTGGTTAGGGAACACCGCTGCAGCCTGGTGTGTGCATGTGTGTTTTTGTGCGGCGTCAGGCGCAGACGGACACGGGATGACTCAGACCACTGAAGTACGAACGCTCTCTCTCGCTCATCAGCTCGAAGTGAAGCGGCTGCTGGCAGAGGTTACACTCGCCTGAGGAGTGAGGCTTCAGCTGCAGACCCACCTCCTGCCATGCCTTCAGCAGCTTATCTGCAAACACACACATTGTTTAGCTAGCTTGGCACAGGCTAGCCAAGAAAGCAGTGTGCAGCAAGGTGTGTTTAATGTGACTCACCGACAAAGTATTTCATCATCTGCGGTGCGTGATGCGGCGTAGGGGCGATGCGGAGAAGCTCGTCCCCGCGGGCAACAGTGGGATAATTGATGGCCTGGACGTAGATGTTGTAGCGGTTCATCATGATGTCACACACGGCAGTGTTCTTCTCCGCGTCGGACACCTGATTATAAAATATAAACGAAAACAGATTAGTCTTACTGTCTGCATCCAGGTTATTATTTTTTTTTTTATATACAGTGTGCACGCATGCGTGTTACCCGGATGGGAATGATGTGGCTGGGGCAGTGCACTACTGGCAGCCCCGAGTCCATCAGCATCTGCCGCAGCAGCTTGACGTTGCGTTGGTGTTTGCGGCGTAACATCCGGCCATCCTCGCCCTTCAGGACACGGACAGACTCGCGAGCACCAGCGAGCAGCATGGGTGGCAGAGACGTGGTGAAGATGAAGCCTGCGGCGTACGAACGCACCGTGTCCACCAGCGTGCTAGTACTGGCGATGTAGCCTCCTACACACCCGAACGCTTTACCTGCACGCACACAAGACAAAAGACGGAACCCACTAAATTCATAAATAAAATATACAGAATCATTGTTGCTAGAAATAAAAATCAATAAATTAACAAAAATGGAGGCATACTGGAAAGTAATCTCAAGTTATAAAGTTAGAAAAGGGGCGGAGTCTGCATGTGCACGAGTGAAGGACACGGTCAGTACTGTATGAGAGGATTCTGAAGGTCTTTGGTGTTGTTTCTGGGGCATGTGTGTGCGCAGGAGGGACAGTCTCAGGGCCGATAAAAAGAGCAGCCCTGATTTTCATGCCCCACAGCTGGAGCCAAAATGTCTGGAGTGTGTGCACGCGTGTGTGTGCGCGCATGTATGCAAGCCATTATCTCCAGTCATCTGAGAAAGCTAAAGAGAAGAAGGGGGGAAAAAAAAAAAAAAAAAAAAAAAAAAAAAGAGCTAGAGTCTTTTGGGAAACAGAAATGAAGACAGAGAGAGATGCACACACGGTTTCCGGGCAACAGGTGAGAAGCTCGAGTAAATCATTCTCAGGAGGGGTGACATGACGAACCCAGAGCTGTGCTGTCACATGCACACAATAAGAATAATGAAGGCACAGCTGAGAGTGACAAGTGTGTTTACCAGGGTCTGAGGGAGAGAAATGAATTTGGCCGCTGCTCCGTTATATCCAATGGCTCTTTACACACACTGAACAGTTGCTTCCATGTGAGTCAGCTCTCACTGCACTCATAACTCAAGGGGAGTTCTTATAAAATACTAAACATTGTAATAGTGCACACTAAGAAACATCAGATGAAATTAGTGTAATAAATGCAACATAAATGTTTAAAAAAAAGAAAAAAAAAAAGAAAAAAAAAAAGTTCAATTACACTACAATTAATCTTTTATAGAAAAGGATTTAGTTTATGAATCATTATCTTTAAGGTTCTGCTGTTCTATGCCCCCCCACATTCAGATACGAATCTTTAATTAGCAAGGTTCTCACCGAGTGTTCCAGAGATGATGTCCATCTTGTGCATGACTCCATCGCGGTCCCCGATCCCACCCCCTCTCGCTCCATATAAACCGACAGCGTGAACTTCGTCCACGAACGTGATCGCACCGAACTCATGAGCGACATCGCACATCTCCTCCAGGGGACATACGGCACCTACGGAGGGAGGAAAGAAAGTCAGAGGTCCAGATTACTGTTTCTGTTGCTGTCTCAGCGAGGTCACCACCGATCCTACGTGCTTACCGTCCATGGAGTGCACCGTCTCGAAGGCCACAATCTTGGGTGTGGATCGATCAGACTTCTCCAGAAGTTCGCGCAGGTGTTCCACATCGTTGTGGCGGAAGATGAACTTTTTGGCACCGCTGTTGCGTATACCCTGGATCATGGAAGCGTGGTTTCCGGCATCCGAGTAAATCTCACACCCTGAGGAGGGAGAATAAATCGCACTGATCACACGGCTCAAACACGGACCACAATGCTGCTCTCTCTCTGACAGAATATGACTGCATAACAATCCCTGCTATACGTCATCACCAAAATGAGAATGGGTCCCTGGGTTGACTATGGTTCCTCTAAAGGTTTCTTCCTATTCACTTCTCAGGGTCCTCTCAAGGTTTTTCCCTGCCACCATCATTTTGATTCATACACTCACTTAACCTGTGTATTTATTAGATTACATCTTCTTGCACTTTTATTTTAATGCATAACAAATTACCTGGCAGCATTTTGGCCAGAGTAAATAGCGTGGAATCGTTGGCCACGTAACAGGAAGAGAACAGCAGTGCTGCGTCTTTCCCGTGAAGGTCGGCGAGCTCGTGCTCCAGATCCACGTGATATTTGCTCGTCCCTGATATGTTCCGAGTCCCTCCAGCACCCGAGCCATGCTTCTGTAATGTATCCCTGCAGGAAATTACAGTTCCTGATTAAACATGAACTGATTGTACAGAGAGTTAAGACCAGAGAGAGAGATAACTCGCCGCCACAGTGACTCACATCACAGTCTGGACGACACGTGGGTGGCGACTCATCCCCAGGTAATCATTACTGCACCACACCGATACGTCTCGCTTGTAACTCAGAGACTCTGTGTAATCGTCAGCCATGGGGAACTCTGTGGCACGCCGGTTCACCGTTTTAAACACACGGTATGTGTGGTCGTTCTTCTTCTCCTCAATCTTCTTCTCAAAGAAATCATCATAGCGGAAGTTGGAGACAGCTTGGGAAGGGGGGGGAAAAAAAAGAAAAAAAAAGAAAAAGAAAAAAAAAGGAAAATTCAGTTTTACTATTAAAAAAATAAAAACCCTGAAATTTCACAGCAGTGTCTGCACGCATGTGTGTAGAAATAAGTGTGCATTTATAGCTCAAAAGAGGAAATGAGAGATTAAAGCACCGTTTCTGTCTCAATCTGAAAGTGTAATGTAAAAGTGATGCCGTGTCGAGTACAGTGCAGTAGAGTGAAGAAGAATACAGTAGAAAAGAAAAGTATAGTACAGTGGAGTCAAGCAGAGTACAGAGGAATACCTTGAAGTACAGAATAGAGTAAAATATTCTTTTACAGTACATTTGGGTGACTCACATCTTGGAGATTAGAGTGGAATTAAGTATAGTAGAGCGCAGGGAAATACAGTGCAATAGAGTAAATAGTCAAGTAGGATATTTAGGAAAGTTGTGTACAGAATAGAGTTCAGTAGAGTCAAGTAAAGTCGAGTAGAATGGAGCAGAGTACAGTTCACTAGAGTTGACTGCAGTATAGTGTGTGGAGGTGAAGTACATTTTGGCATGTTCTCCTGCAGCAGATGTGAAACCATGGGTGGACGTTGCTTCATCAGTTTCTTCATCAGACTTGCATCAGGTTTCATGCTCTTCATCAGCTCTGCTGCCGACACATCTGCATCAACACATACACCACATTAACCTTATGGAATAAAACGCAGACCTAAAGTAATATTTATTACTCCAGAATCAGATATTCATCACAGAGAGACAGAGTTCCTCTGTAACATGTTTAACTCTCTTAGCCATTCAGAACACACCTTCACTCTAACGTATATACTGATATATAAAGCGTTATAAACCTGGCTGCATGGTGCGGATCTCGGAGACATCCTCCTGCAGATCGATGCTGGCCTCACGCACAACACTGCTGTTATTCTGCCTCATTTCAGCTGCTAGGAAGGGGCATTTGGATGCCGTTGTTCCTGCTGGAACCTTGGGGTGACCCGCTGGCATTTCAGGGACAGTTTTAGCCTCTGTGGGGGGGCGGGGTAGAATAACAGTTAAATTGCTCTGAACACAAAACATGTTAGCACAAAGGGTTTATTTCAACACAGGCTAAAATCATGATAAACCTTGATGCCAAATGAGTACAAGCCTAAAAAAAAACCTTTAAAGGTTTTTACTCTAACTAAATTAGAGACTTTTAGCTTAAAGTTAAAAATAGTTCTTACTGTACACTGTGATAGATACCATTTTCCATGTGACCCACTTACCGGTATTAATGACATCATCACTCTTCTGGAAGCTGGAGGGAGAAGAGCAGATGGAGCGGGCGAGTGGTCTGGAGGCCAGGTCCATCATCACGGGGCATCTCACAGCGTAGCTAACCAGAGTCTTCCTCGCCTGCTGGAAAAAGGTCTGGGGCACGCGGGAAAGGAAAGGACAGCGGATGATGGCGTCCATGATTGTCCAAATCTTAAAAGAAAAAAAAGAAAATGTACTGAGGTTTATTTGTGGTGAAAATGGAGAGGGAAGGAAAAAAAAAAAAAAAGTAAATAGTTTTATTAAAGCAAAGCCACATAAAATCTTTCTGAAAGCGTTTCTCGCTTTTTATTTATTATTTTTTTTAAAAACATTAGAAGGAGCAGCACATGCTGACCAGACGAGTCAAGGAACAGAAATGATCTAGTTTCAGAAAAGAATGAACGGTTATGAACGTTAACCTCTTCAGCCTGAGCAGATCAGTTTACATCAATGAAACAGTTAGGCGAGTGATCTTGTGACTTTAGCAAGAAACAAGATTCTGCACTCACTTTTGTTCAAGCGTGTTTAAAAGACAGCGGGTGGAGAAGGATGTAAAGAACCTGCTGAGTGTAAAGTTTATAAACCACACAATGATACAGATCAGACAGAGACAGGACGTCTGGATGTGGAGAAGGAAGTGTTTTTAAGGTGGACACACAATGGAAGAACGAAGTGAAAAACTGCCAGAGTTTAAAACATGTCCACTAACACTAGCTACTGATGTGACAAAGGCGTACATGTGGATCAATACAGTTACTAAGCAACGATGGAGAGATCAGAAACACTAACGAGATCATTTTTAAAGTCTGGTAAATTAAATTAGACGACACACACCACAGGAGTCCTAACTTTCCATATATAGTCATCACACCCTGGTTGAACAATGCTTCCTTATTTCCCCATTTCTTAAATATCAGTCTACTACTTCCTGTTCTTACCTCGCTTATTTCTGGATTTCCCCTGTCTAGTTTCAAGTGACACTGTTTTCAGTAAGTAACCATACAGAAATGCAAAAAAAAAAAAAAAATTAATAATAATAAAAATTTCACTAAAAATAAACAGCAGGATTAGGAAACGTGGATTAGAAAAGCAGGTGGAATTTAAGATGAAGAGCTTTAAACAGGAAGCATCATCAAGAGGAACTGATCTGGAGAAAGTGAGATGGCAAGAACAGAGTTTAAAGAGGGAAACCAGGGAACAGATGAACAAGAACAGGAAGCTGTGACCATTTATGGATATAAAAGTTTAACACTGACGAACAGAATTAGCTTTAATCTAAATTTCTTTTATTAAACAGTGTTGTGCAATTATGCAAAGACAAATGTGTAAAAGTTATTTTTTTTTAATAACAATAAAAAAATAAAAATAAATAAATAAAAAAAAACTTATACACTGAGGTTTGGTGTTTATGTTCAGTTCCTTTGCTGTGTTTTGGTAATTTCAGCATGAAGGATGATTCTGGTGAAACAGGACATGAAGAAACCTGAAGTTGCGTGACTTAAACCACATCTGTTTCACATTAAACCCTGTATTTGGACATCTTTTTCTTCTGTACTTTTCTTGCGTATTTAAAAAACAAAAACCCTTTAGGTGTAAACGGGCCCGTGTGCTGTACCCTGCAGCTCTGTCATGTGGTTCCAAAAATTAGATTAAAACGCCAAGGCCTCAAAGGGGGAAATTAACATCGTTATCTACCCAGGCTTCATGGACACAGGCGTGTCTTGCTCCGATAAGCGAGACAAACAGACAACCTCTATGAAGATCTAGGGTTCAGTACGGTGCATTTCTTAGCACTCAGGTCTAAACATTAGCAGGAGCATGTTTTTAGTTCATCACTGCAATTTTAAAAATGTTGCCTTTTAATGAAGTTTAGTTTTTCTAACATTTAAAATCTAACAGCCACACCAGGAGTCACAGTTAGAAAAAGTAACTAAGTGTTTCAGGCTGTGAAAAATATTTTTACAAGAATGTGATTAAAAGTCTTACACACGCACGGAAGCATTCCTGCATGTCCCGATCAACCGGTCACAAATGGATTGAGTCCTTTGCAGAACTCACACCAAACAAATGAGAATTAAAGCCAAACAGAATAATCAGTTAGTGCAGAAGATCATGACCTTAACCACATCTCTAATCACTGAGGAGTCTGGGTCACAGTAAACACGCACTTGTTCTGATCCTTGAACACGATTCATTACAATTCCTTACCACTTTAGACGGATAGAGGGATGCCCTGCCCCAGGATTTATGAAACTAAAAATTAGAATTAAAACCAGAGAATCATTTCAGTCCTGTCCAAGAATCACTCCTTGTTCAGTGAATCAGGTGAGTCAGTGAATCCTGTCTGAACTGATTCAGTTAGCGTGCCAGTGAATGCTGTAGCCGTGTACATGTAAAAATTTCTTTTTAAAAAGTAATGATTTAAAAAAAAAAAAAAAAAACCCAGCAATAATAATTATCTATTTTTACTCTGCACCACGATCAGGTTGCATGAAAACTGAGTGAATCATTTAGCTGACTCAAACAACTTGACTGAATGAAATGATTCATTTATACACCCTGGGTTGATTTAATTTTTAGAAACAATGCAGGATGTGTAACAGACAGACGAGATGCTGAGACGACAAAACCACACAAGCTGATTAGTGTTCAGTATTCAGCACTGAAGAGCTTAATGAGATCCAGCTGGTTTCAGTTTTACAGTACGATTGTATCTCTTACGGGACATGGGTTAATCACTCAAACGCGATTACCGTTTAATCTGATAAAGTCAAAAGGTAAGGTTCATAACGTCACAGTTAATCAGAAAAAATAAATAAATAAAAAAAAAAGAGTAAACAAACCAAATAAACCATTAGTCATGGTGAGTTATTTAACTCAGAGCTGAAGCAGTGTAGGAGCTTTAAAGCAGCAAAAGGTTTAAGGCATAAAAAGGTGTCAAATATCAAGCTGGGCCTGTTTTTGTGTGCTGCTGGTCTTTTACTAGCATGAACACAACAGGGTTTACAAAGAACAACAAAAAATAAACAATTAAAAGAAAAGAATTAAATAAGATCTACAGGTGACAAAAAAAAAAGCATAATAAGTTAAAATGTAAATAAATTTCAATTTTTTAAAATCAAGTTTAATTCCAATTCCTCCATTACTGCTGTTTATTATTAAATGAACACATTTTGGATATTTTCTACCCTCCGTAAATTTAAAATTTGATCTTTAACTACTAAACCCATTATTATTTTAATAAACTTGTTTTCCATAAGACATGTTTTGTTCTTGGAAGTATAAGTATACACACACACATAATGTATGTGTGTATATACAGTATACACACAGTATATATATATAGATCCAACAACCTGTCTAATTACATCTATACTTAGTTTTATTATTTATTTTTTTTATTTAATTATCATCATCATTATTGTTGTTGTTGTTAAATGCCCTGTTAACCTCAGACATCCACAAGGACACGTCGTTAAACCTGTTAAATTCGTTACTGACCATTTAAAAATGATTAACGCCAAGTCGCCGCAGTTAGTCGATGGTGTGTAATAGAGATAAAAAAAAAAAATTGAGACAAAAGTAAATAAATTATTAGCATGCTAGCTCAGTGGGACTGAGTATAGCACAGATTAGCATGATGCTCAGTACAAAATCAGCGTTTTACTCGCACCCGCGCAGACACGTCACTCACCTGAGGATGTCCTGCTGTGGAGTAAAACTCAGCACGTGCCCGGTGTCAGGTTTATTGTCGATTAGTTCGAAGTTCGAGAGCGGAAAAGCCTGCTGAAGGTGAAGCGCTCTTCTCGTTATCCTGCACTGAGGACGAACGGTAGGGCACGAGCGCCACCGCGGTCTTTTATACAGGCTCGCGCTCCGCAAATCTCGCGAGAGTTCCCGGGCGTCTCGCGGGCGCTGGTCTGAATCAGCAATGAAATCACTCAATGAAAAGTTTATTAGAAGAGTAAATAAATAAATAGTAGTTTACACACAGCCTGTGTTTGGATATTAACACCTGAGTAAACCATGAACAAGTACTGATATAGCAGACAGACATTTACACGCACTCATGGTGAAGGTGAAGGTCAGGGCAGTACTGTTTTCAGTGATTTTCTTTGAACTGCCATTTTCTGGATCAGATTGATTGCACACACACACACACACACACACACACCAACAACAAGCTTCAGGCAGAAACCTGGTTGAATATTAGACATCTCTTCAGGGCAAGAATTGGTAGATTCTAGTAGAATTGGTAAAGGTTTTCTGGCACAGACCTGATGTTTAAGCATGCTCCGTATAATATTCAATAGTGTGAAAGTGCTTCATTCATTCTACAGCCAGCTTGGATGTGTGTTTGGGCTCCATGTCCTTTTGAAAAAGTTCAGTTCATGGTAGGCTTGGTGGTACCTGGTTTTTTCCCTCTCAACTGAGAAGGACAATTTGTATTTTCTTCCAAAGGGTCTCCACCTCCCAGTAACGTGTTCTAACATACACTAGTTAGGTTTGATCTTGGAATATGAAGTAGTTTAGAAATTATTCTGAAGGACATTCCTGACGTGTAAATGCAAGTCATCCTTTTTCTCACATCTGCACTGAACTCCTTGGACTTTTCCATTGTACTGTGTGTTGCTCAATCCAATAAGATCTTATTTTCTTATATTTTTTATGTTGCACTGAGAAGTTACCAGATGAAGTCCCTCATCATTACTAACATGAAGTTGAAAGACGTTTGGCTTGGCAAATTAAAAGACATTTCAGGACTTTCAGCATCACTGAGTTAATGATGTGTATATGTGTGTATATAATTTTGACCCTGTGTTGATTTCAGTAATCTGGTGCTCCAAACTCTTGTGGTTTTCTTCTATTAAAGATTGAGTGGCTGTTGACATTCCACTGCTCTACAGGATGTTTACAGAGATGTCACCATTGACCAGCAATGTGTACAGACATTGAAGACAAATCACATGACGATAGACAAAAAGGATTTTCAAAGTGGATCAACGATGGTGCAGACGCATGGCTTGTGATGGAGAGTTTGTTGAGTCGTACCTTTGCGTAGAGGAAGAGTTACTCTACCAGCATGTGCAGTTCAAGCAGATGCCAACTTTTGCATTTCACAAAAGTTCAGCCCTTATATTCTTATTTACTTAGTTATTATTTATTATAATAAACGACATCCTGACCTGTTTTGTGTTATTAAGAGCAAAATGGCAGTTACAGTAATTTGCTGAGGGTTATAATCTTTATGGTTATGTTTACATTTTTCTGTGACATACAAACACTTATTTCTGTTTCTAAATGAGCGTGATCTGTTTAATTCCTTGTTCTCTCTGTTCCTGTGTGCAACTGTTGCCAAGAATGTGCAAACACTCGTTATCAGTTCCTTCCAGAAACGTACTGTATCAGCTCTCCTTGACCATCTGGGACAGACAACTATCAGGGGATGTTGGAGATGACTATGATGATGACGAGTGGCTTGATTAATGCAGGAGTGCCATATAACTGTGTGTGGAATCAAGAAATATGCAGATTTATGTTCACTTGTTAGAGTCTATAATCAGTTGTATGCTTGAATATTTTTTATTCTCTGTCTTGAAACAAAACATAAAAATATAAGATAAAAAATGTGCACTAGAACGTAACATTGAGACTTTTGGTACACACACACAGACAGTCCCCCCCTCTTTAAGCCCACACCCACATTCCTAGAAATTCCTTCTTAAACAAAAACAGCTCATTCTCACGTACGCATCACACGAGAACCAGCCGTGCATCGCAACTCTCGCGAGACTTCAGTATTGGGGGGTGGTTGTTTTCCCACTCAGTGTTATTGTCTGGATCAGTTATAGTTCTGCTCGAAGTTTAACTCATACATAAATTAAATGATTAAATAATAATAATAATAATAATAATAATAATAATAATAATAAATATTATTATTGGTATAATGGGGATTTATTAAGTGTTATAAAGTGTTGATGAAGTGTTACTATGAAGTGTTGCAGCCTGTAACACTTTAGGCACTTTTTAAAGAAGATGAAGTCTTTATTTGTCACATATACATTACTGCACAGTGAAATTCTTTTTTCTTCACATATCTCAGTTTTTATTAGGAAGCTGAGGTCAGAGTGCAGGGTCAGCCATCATACTGTGTCCCCTGGAGCAGACTGGGTTAAGGGCGACCTTGCCCACAGCAACGACTTGATGGAGCTAGGTCTTGAACTGCTGACCCTCTGATGAGTAACTCATAGCTGAGCTCACACTGAGCCACTCTTGCCCCTGTGACATCACACATTCAGTCCTGATGATGTTAATGTTAAACACATTCAGCTCAATCACAGAACATTGAGTATAACATCTTAAGCTTTAAAGATAAACAAAGACATTAGATAAAAAAAGAATCAAAGTTTCTATCCTATCTGAGAATCAACAACAAGCAAACTTCCTCAAAGTTCTTAACAGAACACAGTTACATACAGTAAAAACAAAACGGCAACACAAAATACCCAGGTTTCTTATGAGTAAATTCTCGCATCATCCAGTTTCTCCCTCTTTCATAAATACTAAAAGAAAACTGCTCCAGAGGTTTCAGAATTTTTATATTTATAAGTGAAACATATATAAAAGGTCCTTTTGTAAAGTTCTGTAAAGCTTTGTTGTGCAAATGCGCTATACAAATAAAAATAGAAATACAATCGTAAAATTTGAAACAACAGAAATCATTCTAGATCTAAAAAAAAATTTATATTATGTGAACTTTTGTGAGGTTCTTTTTTATATTTTTTACAAAAACTTTGGAATAAAATGAATGTGTGCAGTGAACGTGAATAAATAGAAATTGTTTAAAATAACTTCTAACAAATAGAATTAAAAACGAAGTGCAGGAAAACCAGCTGTAAAATATCTGATTAATACAATATTTGACATTGATTAGATAAATAAACACTAAAAACTAACAACAGAGAACCATGTAGCGCTGACACACTGATTTTTGTCTAATTGTGTCATCTAGGGGTCAGATTAGGTTACTACAAATAAGAACCCTATGCGCTTCTGGTTTTATTCCACTTGTTATTATATTATTAGTTTCTGAAATTATTATAATTTTTTTCAACAATGAACACACATATAACCTCACAAATACTACACTGTACAAGAGAGAGATGTAAATGAGCACATGACACACACAAACTGATCCTACATAGACTTTTCAGAATTAACCATTGCACTATAGTTTCCGTAGGAAGGAGCGTACAGGATTCCACTGTATTCAGAGGTTGTTTGACTTGTGATTGCGATCGTAAGCCAGATTATCTAAAAGGTATCTGATTGAAAAGAAGTGTCTGGGATATAGTTTAACAGAGCGAAGCAGACAATGTAAACTGATCTCCAATAACATCATGGATGACCCGCTTTCCAGAAATTCTGTATATGATCACATGACCAGAACAAATGAATAAATGTACCTGTATGCAATTTGCATTTGTAACAAAGGTTTACGTTGTTGATGAACATTCTCTGGAAGCAAATGAGTTTCAAATAGATTATGTGTAAAAACTTTTGTTCAAGTT
Source organism: Clariallabes melas (assembly GCA_030014275.1). Classification (NCBI taxonomy): domain Eukaryota; kingdom Metazoa; phylum Chordata; class Actinopteri; order Siluriformes; family Clariidae; genus Clariallabes; species Clariallabes melas. The sequence continues at coordinate 1,802,515 of JAQMYI010000016.1, forward strand.
TAGAGATTGAAGTACATTTTGGAAATCTTGCATTCTCTTGGGCCAACACAGCTGCCCTGCATTGGGAAGTCAGGATTCAGTATAATAGTCTGGAGGGGACTGTTTAGGTATTTCCTCACATCTCTCTAGACAAATAGTGTGTCATAAACAATTATATTGTTCTGAAGAGAGCGATTCTGGTCTATGTTGGTAATAAAGGGAAAGGATTTGAGTCTTCTGGGATGAAATACACAGGATTCAAGTCCAATCCATACATAATCTCACATGTGAACCAACTCATCATTATTTTAAGTAGGGCTGAGCAGTAATAACGTTTTAAATTGGGCAGTGGAAGCCCTACTGATACTCAGTACTTACAGTATTACTCCAAATGTAGCGGGTAAAATTAAAATTCAGCGATTTAAAATAAGCTAATATCAAGTAAGAAGGAAGATTTTGGAATAAATTATTCAATCAAGGAAGTACATTCATTTTAATAGCATTGATCCTTCCAGGAAAGGAGTTTGGCAATGTTGTGCACGTTTTCAAGTCACTCTTCAGTTTTTGAGTTACTGGGGAAAATTGGTATCAAATAAATCTTTTAGTTTAGGGGAAACAAAAATACCTTATTATTTTCTTATGAGTCGTGTCTCAGACATTTGAATGGGGGATTGTATGGACATGTTCGGGGGAATGTTAAAAGGTAGAACAACATATTTTATTAGATTGACTTCGTAACCTGATGAAGCAATAAATCAGGCTATGGAATTGAACTGTGTTGTAACAGACTTTCCAGCGTTCTTCAAATAGAGTAGAACCTCATCAGAAAACATAGAGATGCTGTGAGATCCCACATACAGTATGTCAGAATTGGTTCTCTCATCAATAGATTCAGATAGAGGCTCAAAGTCTAATGTGAACAATGAAGATGATAAGGAACCTTCACAAAGAACCTTCCCACACAGAGAATCCCTCCAATAATCCCTACAACCAAATTTGTGTAGAAAACAAAATGTGCCATTCTACATGATAGGCATTTATGTAATCTAAAAGAAAAAAAGTATTAGGGTAATGTAAAGCACAGAGCACACGACAGAGGTTGTCTGTACCACATCTAGACCTTACAATTCCTGTTCATTCCGGGTTTATAATTTTAGAAAGTCTGGCAGGTTAATATCAGTACCTTAAGTGTGTGTGTGTGTGTGTGTGTGTGTGTGTGTGTGTGTGGATACACTCATCATTCATCAAACTCACGTCTTCATTTACGTTACAACCAACAACAAAAACAAAAAAAACAGAAAGATATAAGATAACTGTAACTGCAGTGTTAGGGAAAAAGAGACTCCATGTATAGACATACAGTATGTTATTATTGGTAAATAAATGTAGTAAAAGTACAGTGTGTGTTATATGTGATATATTTTTATTTGCAGGACCTGTACAGATCAGCTGAGGAAATAGAGATTGTCACTGCTGCTCTGAGAGCAGTCTCTGAGAGCAACCAAACAAATTCCGTTGTATGATTACAATGACAATAAAGTCTCTTTATCTTTATCTTATCTTTAATCAGTCTTAATGTAGAAATTATTTTAAAGTGTAGAACTTAAACTTGAACTTGAACCTGTGTAGACAGTGTCTTTGTTTTGTGTCCAGACGTCCATGTCAGTATTGAAGAGTTCTGACACAGCACACAAGAAATGTCCAATAAGCCTCCTGAGAGGAAATTCTGTCAATCAGAAGTAGGTAAATATCACATTTAGTCATTATGTAAATATAAACACGAAGAAACACAGACAGCACATGGAGATTTAATGACATAAGTTTTTAGTCTGAAGAAGAACCACATGTAGGTAAGATAGTCAGGGGTGCACATAGTTTTTCCCAGATTGTGTTTCTGTTAGCATGGGAGTAAATATTTAAATATAATTCCTTATTTCTTCCTGACATATCCAGTTAAATAATTAAAATGTATGTCATTAGTTGTATCTCATTACTTAATGAACAAAACTTTATACTTGTTAGTCGTATTAGGAGGGTGTTACAGTAGTTTCTCCAAATATACACTGCATATAGGCTGAATGTAGACTACACCCAGAATACAAGAATTGTTCCTGGGCTGGTTTGTGTGCCAAGTCCATAATTATTGTTTGGTTGCAAAATTGCATACAATAAGTACAACCAGGTTTTTTGTTATTGTAGAAGAACAGCATTTTTAATGCATGGCATGTCATCATGCAAGAATATGAGCAAAGTAATGATTCTTATATGAGACTTTAAGCCATACATGTGAACATGAGATGTGTGTTTTGTGTGTGATGACATCCCAATGCAGCATGTCACGTAGCTTACAGCAGGTTATGGTCACTGAACTGCTGGATGTCCATGTGGTGCTCCAAAAACAATGCGGGCTTTATAGATAATAAAAAAAATTTCCCCATCGCAAATTTACATGTAAAATTTGTATTTTATTTTTTATTGAAAATTCTCTCTTTAATTTAATTGTATTACTCTAGAGCAGTTTTCTTTTTATTGTAGTGAAATCTTTGGATAATTATGATTTTTTTTTTTTGGTCACGTACACAACCATACACAGTGTGAGATGCTGTCCGTGACCTAAAATGGCAGAATAGAATACAGTCTAATTCTGTCAGACGCTTTCATATTGCAGCCCTAACAAACCACAGCATCAAAACTGACACTTGCCAAAACAGATTCATAGACCATCTGAAGAATGGTGTTGCAGATGTTTAAGGACTTGAACCTTCACAGAAAATACAACCTGTTCTGTTCTTTCTTGTAGAGTGCCATTGTGTTAAGTGACCAGTCCAGGCTGTTGTTGAGATGGACTCTCATTTGTATTCTGACACCATGTCCACTGTCTCCCCCTGGACAGATATAGAAGTCACAATGTCTTACTTCTTCTGTCCGTCTACCACCAGCCTACTACCTTTGTTTTCCTGATATTGAGTTGTAGGTGATTACACTCACACCACAAGACAAAGTCGACCACTACAGACGGGTACTCAGATGTCACCTTCCTTAATACATCCAACTACCGCAAATTCATCAGAGAACTTCTGCAGTTGCCGTGACTCAAAAGTCGGATGTATAGAAGGTGAAAAGAAAAGGAGACAGTACAGTCCCCTGAGGAGCACCGGTGCTGCAGAACACTGTTTCAGAGACACAGCTTTGTAATCGAACGTACAGTACTTGGGACAGCAGGTCAGGTAGTCCATGATCCAGGAAACCAAGGGAGTGACTATGTGCATTTGTAGTTTCTCCCCCAGTACTGCAGGTCTAATGGTGTTGAAGACACTGGAAAACTCAAAGAACCTCCAAGAAAGGTTGATAGGCAAATTTAAGAGGGTCTGGAGAGGACTGCACCAGGGGACCAAGTCTATCCAGCATCAGACCGTAATTCCAGCATCAGGCTGTGACTGTAAACAAGGTTTGATGCTTTACTGTGAGGATCTGACTAAGCATCATGAGAATTGTACAAGTGACATATCTAATTGTGAAATTTTTTCCTCCACAACAAGACACAACTCAAACACTATCACGCTTTTGTCATGAGATTAAAGGCAAAACAGATGCAGATGTAGATCTTAATTAATTAATAAAATGTTGCATCAGAGCATAAAAGTGTTCTTTTAGTTTGTTTTTAGGTGAACTTAACTGTGACTGCCACTATTAAAAAACTTTTACCCAGACATTCATTCTGATCTGATGAGGAGATTTAGTAATTGGAAGCAGGTTGGAAGTAAATTACACATGACAGAATCTCTTGCTGAAATCCAAAACTTTTACAGGGAGGTTTGTGAAACTGCAGTGTAAATTAGGGCTGGTCCGAATACCGTTTTTTGAGCTTCGAGTATTCGGTAGTGATCAACATCGAATATTCAAAGCTTCGGTGGGAGGGGGCTGAGTATATTCTTATCTCTAATAAAGGCATTTTCTTCAGCATTTTTGTCTTCTCTCTGAGATAAAGTAAATCACGATGTTGGCGGTGCCGCAAGAGCTAGTCATTTAAGCGCGAATGAGAACCGTTTCGCTGTGATCGATGTCACGTGTTAAAATTTTTTTTCTTCGAATATTCGAATCTCAAAATGAAAAATCGAATGCCATCCCTCCAAACGAATATTCTGGTCCAGCCCTGTATATGATCAGCACTTTTAATGAATTTCACTTTTAGAACGGAAAGCATTGCAAATATATGAAAATTAAGTTAAGTAAATGTGACTTGTGAATAAAAGTATGAACTTTTATACAGTATTTGGCAATACAAATACAAATTAAATATTTAGATATAACATATGCTTTTTTTCACCCTGAGAACAAAACCATGTAAAAAACAAACAAACAAACAAACAAACAAACAAACAAACAAAAAAAGCTTTAGCATTATAAGCATTGGGTTTTATTATATTATATTATTTTATTTACTTGTAAACATTTGTAAGTTCTGGTTGAAAATGAAATAAAACATTAAATATGAGACGAATCTACTTAACAAGTTTGAAATATTTATTTTTTTTCAATATCCATACGTAATGGATAAGCACATGTATTATACGTATGTTGTAAAAAGATCCCTATATTTATATGTTATGGAGAAAGCAATTTTAGCTTTCTTATACGGTATTAGGAAACATCCATTTGTGATAAAATTGTGCCACCTAGTGGTCAGCCAACGTTACTATAAATACCATGCATCAAACTTTGAGATATTAGATTGAGAATAATTCATTTTTAATTAAAAATAAGAACAACCTCAAACACACGGTGCAAAAACTGAACTAATTAAAGCATTTTCTTGCATTTGTTGCTGTAAATAAATATGAAATTAATGCCATTACTAATACTAAGTAATTACTCAATCAAACAAACAAACAGCACCTGTTCACCTTCCGCTTCCTTGATCTTGAGCAGTTTTCACGTGATATCACTTGAACTCACCTGATGAGACGCGCGAGCGCCACCTGACTATGACGAAATGTACATTAGGCCACGCCCACTTCGGATTTCAACCAGGAAATGATTTCAGTTTCGTTTTCTCGGAAAAGTCAGCTGAGTGTGAAGCAGAGAAGAAACCCTGAGACACACAGCTTTAATCAGCTCTGTAAGTAAATTCCCTCACACTCGTCTGATCTTAAACCCTGTGATTAGACCGTGTTCACCTGTTATTAGGAAGTTATATATAGTTATAGTGGGAGAGTGACCTGGCTGCAGGAGACATTGAGGAACACTGAGGGATTTTAAAACTTGTATCTGTCTAACACTTATCCTAAAGATAATCTACTCACCACACTGTAGTAAAACAGCTCTTTAGTCTCAATCTGCAGCTTTTAATGACACAGATTTCATCGAATGAAATCTCCCTCTGTAGGCGGCAAAGAGAAAACGAAAGTAACTGCTGACGTTAGTAAAAACACAACGTTCTTTTTCCAAATAAATTACAGGGAATTCAAAGCTATACAAAGCTTAAGTGTTTACAGTCTGGATTTCTGTTTACGCTGGATCATAGAGACGTTATCAACCTGATCTATAGTCAGTGGTGTCAAAAGTATTCACATTCATTACTTGAGTAGAAGTCTGGATACTAGGGTTTAAAAAGACTTCTTTAGAAGTTGAAGTATCAACTCAAGCTTTTTACTCAAGTAAAAGTGTAAA